>JAKOGI010000105.1:370000-377500 GCA_029747015.1 Carnegiea gigantea | reverse complement strand
AGTTATGGCTTGAATATAGTGAGCCATGATAAAACTTTAGTGAGCTGTGACTAATATGCTAGTTCCTGTCAACATATGCATCCTATAGTGGCTCGTGTCTTATAATATAGTGAGTTGTACTTTACATCCTAGTGTGCCATACCTTAAATTTAGACAGTCGTACCATACATTCAAGTATGCAGTATAGAACTCCAATCTCTTTTCACATATTGTTTCACAAATATCGTGAGTAGTATCTTATATTATAGTGAGCCATGATATACTTGTAGTGAGCTGTACTCTTATTCTAGTGTGTTATCACATTTTCAATAATATTAACATTATACTTAATACTATTTGATAGATCAAAGACAGAAGGGTCAATCACAAGCCCTCAAGACATAGTTATACAAGTTGTCAGATACATCTCTTCTGAGCAAGTGAACATTATGTAATTACCACTTCAAATATATAAAAAACACACAGAGTATAGTCAATTGCACTAACATTATCTTTTTCTTTTTTAATTGAAGCCCAAATAATCAAAATAAAACAAATGAAGCGAATGAAGGAATGCAAGATGATATTACTCACAATTCAGGACAAGGTATGTCTATATTATGTAAGATTATATGTAATCATCTGAATTCCATATGTAGTGAGTAGAGGAAATTGTATTCAAAGCACTCTACATTATATTCTATGTTGATACTTATTAATTAGTGAGCCATAACATATGGTTTGGTGAGATATTACAAATGTCTAGTGAGCAATAACTACGATTATATTTTTGTGTTGCACCATGTACAGTTAATAATTTCAATGCAATTTGCTCTAACAGTTCCTATATGCACTGAGTTTATAATCTCATATTTTAAACAACTAGTAAAACCATACATCTACAATTATATTTAGTGAGCTGACCTGCAATTGTAGTGAGCAAACAACTATGTTTAGTGAGCTGACCTATAATTGTAGTGAGCAGACAATTATGTTTAGTGAGCTGTCCTATAATTGTAGTGAGCAGGAAACTATGTTTAGTGAGTTGACCTAAATTCTAGTGAGCAGATAGTATATTTTAGTGAGCTGAAATATATATATTAAGACCTAGATTACATTAAATATTACACATTTATTTAGTTATATATCTTGTTCACTTATACAAAGTACCATATACAGCTGCAAAAGAAGCAACCAAGGAAGCTCAACCAAAGCATCAGTAAAACATGTCCACAGCAAGGGACAAAACATCTAAAGGTAAAACTAGCTCAACAAGTACTACTGCAACTAAGAGAAGGGTGAAACAAGAAGTTAGGAAGAACAGAAATATTTACACCAGTCTAACTAGTTCAGAAGATGAATGACTTCAAGCTCACACAGTAGGGGAGAAACAAAAGGTGGTGCTGGAAAAACCACAAACTATGCATGCTATGCAAGAATCACAGCCTACTTAACAGGGAGTAGGAGGATAAGAGCAACAAAAAATAGCAAACCCATCTCAACAATGCACTGCAACGGCACGATAAAAACTAAAGGTGGTGCTGCAAAAAAGGAAAAAGAAGCCAAAGAAGACTGATGCACACTAGGAAATTGGCAACACAGAATAACAAACAAGGGAGAGACCGATACATAGTTGAAACTCCCCAATATTCCAAAAATACTCCCCAAGAAAGCTTCAAAAAAACAATCACTGACGTTCATCAACAACCTTCAGAGGAAACAGATGACACAGTGGAGGACACAACTTACAAAATGCCTCCCCCTAGGCATGATGATGAGTCTGAGTCTGATGATGAAGTGTTGATGAAGAGAACGAAGAAGATAAAACAAGCAACAATGTCTAGGCCAAAGAAAATGCAAGTGAGACCAAAAAGTGTGGTAAGGCACAACCTAAGAAGAAGAAGGAGGATGTCCATAAGAGTCCTAAACCTCATGTGAAAAGTGGATAACTCTCAGTTTTCAAGCATCAAAAAGGACATAAATCCCTGAAAAAGGACACAAGTGCTACCATCCGTGTTGAAGACCCCAAGTCTATGCAATCTGTGCCAAAGCCTGCAGAGGGAGACACAAAACCCAAAAAGATCTTTCAAACAAGAATGTCACCATCAGGGTTGGTGTGCATGATTGATAATTTTAATGAGGCACAAAGAAAAGCAATACGAGATATGGGGTTTAGAGGATTCCTCCACCTGCAAGTCATTGAATTGCCTGGGAATTTATACAAATGGCTAGTAGATAGATTTGACCCATACTCAATCACCTTGTACATATCACCAGACAAAAGGATTGAGATTACACCAATGGATGTGCATCTCATATTGGCACTCCCCATTGGTGGAAAGAAGGTTGAGGAGTTCTATGGGAAAAAGCCAAAAGATGCCAAATACAATAAAGTCCTTGATGCATGGAAAAAAGACTAAAATCTGCAAGATGAGACCCCTAAGCTGAGCCAAATGCCACAATACATACTCAGCCAAACTAATGCAGGGAAAAGTTTCAAGAGAAACTTTGTGCTCTACATGGTATTATGCTTTTTCAACGGTCCAAAGAATGTACATTGCGCATCCTATTTTCCCAAGAATGTTGCTAATGTTGAAGATATAGCAACGACTGATTGGTTTCAGAACACCATTGACAGATTATATGAATCTGTCAAAAAGAGGGCTTCAAACTTTGATGGCCCTATTCTCATCTTGATGGTAAGTTCTTTATACTCTATCAAAGCACTATGTTTTCAGTGAGCATAACGTTAAATTCAGTAAGCGGAACATATATATTCAGTGAGCGGAACATATATCATGTTGAGCATGCCATTTACTTTAGTGAGAGGAACATACATTGTAGTGAGCAGGAGGTGTGTTTTAGTGAACACACCAAAGCTTTGGTGAGCTTAACATATATCATGGTGAGGAGGCCATTTACTTTAGTGAACGGAACATACATTGTAGTGAGCAGAAGGTGTATTTTAGTGAGCGCACCAAACCTTTTGGTGAGCTATGGAAAACTTAATCATGTGTGAAAATTATCTATTACATTGATCTATAATAACCATTTTAGTGAGCACACATCATGTACCGCACATAAATAGAGGAATCATTGTTACACAACATTACTTAATGTTAGTGAGCTACAATATATTTTAGTGAGGAGAAGAAAATGTTTAGTGAGCAGAGCACTGTTTTAGTGAACAGACAATATAACCTAGTGAGCAGAACATGTCTTTTAGTGAGTAATAGATGACAATTGTCTATTACATTGATCTCTATTCACAAATTTAGTGAGCCTAATAAGAATTATTCTTAGACAACATTACTTTATGTTAGTGAGTTAGTATACATTTTTGGTGAGCAGGGGCTATATTTTAGTGAGCATAGATTTTGGTGAGCTATACAAACTAATTACAAAGAACATTTCTCTTGCAGATGCTATATCTTGACAGGGTTCTCCTGACAAGAAGGACTGTTAAGAGGCAATTCCCAACAATGAAAGGCTGGATAATAGAAAGGCTGTGGGAAAGAGTCAAACAAAAGAGAAAGACCAATCAAGTTATTACAAAAGAAGGGCTAAAAGGCTTTGGAAAGGGGAGAGTGGAGCCTCTAATACAAATAACCAAGGAAGTGCATGCTGAACCACATCTGCAAAAGGAACCTCAGCCATAAAAGGAAGAACATCCAAAGATCATATCACAAAATGATGAACCATCAGAGTCAGAGGTATCATTTATTCCATTTATATCAATTAAATAGAATGAAAGAATTTAAACAAATATCTATGTAACATCTTACAATACTTGAATGGTGTCCTCATTGCAGAAAGATATGGAAGAAGTGGTTGAAGTAACAAAGGCTTTAGCAAGTGCATCCAAGAGGTACAGAACATTCATTAACTACTTATCAAAAAGGTGCCAAAACAATAAAGCACTCAAGAAAATAAGAGATAAGGCCATAAGCATGTTCTCTTCCTACTGTAAGGCTCAGATCTCAAAATCCCCACCAATAACACAAAGAGAAAAAGGGGATGAAAGTGCTGAGATACCATCATTCCATCAAAATGATGAATGGTAGAATAGAGCTGCTGTACTTAAGGCCATAATTGAATTAGAGAATGCTTTTATAAGGCAACAAAAGACCATCAGCACCAACAGCAAAACTTCTGCATCAAGGCAAGGGGGCAATGACATATCAAGTTTTAAGTTCAGTGATGATAGCTAAAGCCCATCTACTGTAACACCAGCAGTACCAGCATCACTTCAGACACCACCTTCCTCCCCGTTGCAGAAGTAGTTCAAACACCACCACCCTTCCTCTTACAGAGACACATCAGACACCACCACCTTTCCCCCTGCATAGACACTTCAAACTCCACTACCCCCCCTCACAAACATTGCAGACACCACCACCCTCCCCACCACAACACCCATTACAAGCTCTTGAGACACAACCACCACATGAATCATCTCAAACACCGCCACCACCACCAATTCCAGAAACACAAACAGAAGCAGGAAGAAAGGCAGCAAATAACTAAAGGAGAGTAAAAATCTTCTGGCAGAGAAGATCGAAAGATGAAAATAGAAAAAGAAAGCTAGTAAGGATTTTCATTGACCAGACTCTTACTTTCAGTGAGCAGGCTCTCACTTTTAGTGAGCAGAATATACTTTTTAGTGAGCTGGAGAGCAAGACACATATTTTAGTGAGCATATGGTAAATCTTGGTAAGCAGAACACATATGTTAGTGAGCAGAAGTTGTATTTTAGTGAGAATAAAGTATAACTTGGTGAGCAGAGCACATATGTCAGTGAGCATGACACAAGTGTGATTAAAAAGAACATAAATATTAGTGAGCACAATAGGCATTTTAGTGAGCGTAATAACTATTTTAGTGAGCGCATACACATGTTATGTATGCAGAAGAAGACCACACTAAGAAGGCAAGATATCAACCAAGGAAAGAGAAAGACCCAATGACAGATCCCCTCTGATCTTCTTTTGTCCAGAGAATAATCAAGATTATAGGGGATTTGTCAGCCTAGGAAAGGATCGTTGCTGAATATGTATTCCATTCATCACATGGACCTTGATTCAAACTAAGCACAAAACTGTCACACAGAACACACTTACAAACACTTAAATTATAATGAATATATGCTTACACTTTTTTTTCCTTTTCTTACCACACTAGTTAAGAAATGTTTGATATCAAAACACATATTGCACATCGGTATCACATGTCAACCATGCGTCCACGAGAATACATTAATGCCTATGTGATCAATGTCTGGGCTGCTATCCTCAACAACTTGGAGAGAAAGAGAAGTGAAGGATCTCCAAGAAGAGTTTTTGCACCAATTGATGCAATGGTAAATATGTACTTATTTTTTATTTTCACAAATACAAATAATCAAACACCTAATGATACTGCTTCAAAAATGCAGTCAACCATGGACCCCTCAATAAATACAGCAAAATCAGAGGAGGGAAGGTACATTGATTTTAAAACAATTCTTCAGAAAGAATTCCAGAGATGTGATAAATGGATATCAGGAAAACTATTGCGTCTAGTAAGCATTAATCTAATACACTTTAATTGTATATTAAAACACCACATTATATAATATTAATCATTCTTCAATTTTAAGGTGTTCTTTCCAGTATAGCACAAGAAGCACTTCTTTATCTTCTACTTTGATTTGAAGGAGGAAAGACTTGATATCATGGACAACATGCACATAACTGCTCCATACAAAGCAACATATGGAGAAACACATTTGTTAGTGGTATGTTCAAATGCTCACTGATTCATTCACTTTACAATACATCAACACAAAATATTTGGTGAGCTTACAAATTTGGTAAGCTAACACATATTATTAGTGAGCTACCAACACATATTTGGTGAGCTAATAGGTATATGTACTGAGTTAAGACACATATCTAGTGTGCTAAGCCAACACATATTCTTGATGAGCTAAGACACATATTTTTGGTGAGCTAACACACATATTTGGTGAGCTAACACACATATCTGGTGAGCCAACACATATTCTTGGTGAGCTAACACACATGTCTGGTGAGCCAATACATATTCTTTGTGAGCTAACACATATATTTGGTGAGCTATTACCTAATTCCAGTAAGCTGAATAAAGTTATTTATTGTACACAGGCAAGAGCTTCTGGTAGATTTCTTCAAGAGAGTGTTGGCCACCCCAAACATGAAATTGTAAAGAAGATGAAACCAGCGCAAATGAGAATTCCATGGAGGGCAACAGATGATGTCACAGACTATGGAATTTTTTACATGAGGCACATGGAGTCTTACTTCCGACAAGCAGGTAAATGGGATTGTGGTTTCAAGAAAAATGAAGTACAGGTAGATCAAAAACCCAGAAAGCTCTCAATCTTCTCATTCATCAAAAACCTACGTCCCACCATAACATTCTTCGCATGATGATTCATACAAACAAAAGCTGCGCATATAATCTCATAACGATTGGTCCTATATGTCGTGTCAAATATAAGTAGATCACCAAACAACAAGTAATCACATTTCATTTGTGAATCTCTCCAAAAGAAGCATATCAAACAATCGTCCTCGTCCAATTTAAACTTATAAAAAAATCTTGCTTGTTACCACACCTTGATTCTAAAACATACATCAAATGATTGGCATCGCCCCCATCTAAAGTCCTCTTGACTTCATTTGCGACACTATTGTATGCATCCCTTTCACTAAAACTAAGTAATGGTGAACCCTCGGTCTGATTTCTTAGAAACCAATATGCATATGAAACTTTCATACTATTACTTCTCATCTTTTGGAAAAAGTCCACATGGGCTTTCTCAACTTTTTTATGTAACCTCAACTTATGCACCTCATCTTCCAAAAGCAATTCATGATTATGAACCATTTTATGCTTCTTACAAATCCATTCCCTATTAGGTTCAATGTAAAATATAGCCCTAGCTTCGCAATTATACCTCCGGCTCTGTTTTGTAAATGTCTTGCCTTTTTTCCTGGGACACCTTTTAACACGTTGTTTGCTGCAACAAAACTCCATTAAACGAACCTCTTGTGAACCCTCTCTCCTTCACAACTTGTTACATCTAATGAAAAACCCCTTACAGAAAGCATACCCACTATATACCTCAAATGCGGCATCTAGAGAACTAACCCTTTTACCAATCAGCTTTGATTCATCAGATTCCTTCACTTCAACAACACATTCATCATCATCTGCACATTTCTCCTTATTAATCACAATATGATTAGATACACCACCAACAACATTACCATCATCAGAAGCCATGCCTTTGCCCTTTCCACCAGTAAGATTACACAAAATCCTAACATAATCATCAACATCAACTGCCTCAGCAACAGAACGATCTGATGTAGATATGAAAAATGAAGTATCATCTGCAAAAACAACATGATTTTTGTGATAAGCTATAATGCAAAATTAGTGAGCACAATCTCCATTCTAGTATGCCAAATGCTTGTATTAGTGAGCAGAAAATAC
>JAKOGI010000105.1:337500-365000 GCA_029747015.1 Carnegiea gigantea | reverse complement strand
AGTGATAGGATCCACACTTAATATCAATGTCACTTGAACTTAGCCATATCCATGTTTTAAGACGGAATATCCAACGAGGATTGTATTATTAGATTTACCCACAATGATTTACATTTTTATTGTGTGTCAAAGTATCTGTGGGTGTAATTTGAAGTTAAATGAACATTCAGATTAACATAGTTGAGTAGGATGAAGCATTGAAAAACATCATGTCTTGGAAACGTGAGCAAACTGAATGTAAAAGGGTTATTAATTATTTTTTTTAAAAAAAGCTCCCCATAACCTAAAGATGCTGGCGAGGGTACATCCATTGTGGCAGCATGTGGGGTCATAATGTTCTATTTCTTTCCTCTCTCTTTTTTAAATCATTAGGACATCTTTAATGAGAATTTTAAATTTTGAAACTATATCCCTCTACATTCTATTGATTAATTATGATGTAGCATGTTGAGTTTAGCCAATCTTCTCCTACGCATGATTGAATGTCGGATATTTTAATGTAGCGTGCTAACAATTGTAGTTTCATAATATTTGATATTATCCATCTTTTTAGTTATATTCACTCATGCTTATTATTAGTTTTAATCGTAATTAGGGCATTGTCAGCTTTATTATCTTTTGGATTGGGTTGATAACTACTTTGGAACAAAGCTCCTCTTCAAGCTTCAGGTAATAATTTATGTAATATTTTCTTGATTTTGATTGCTGTGTGATTTGTTTAGTGCTTCATAAGACTTTGTGGCTCAATCTGTTTTTCTTGTGACTACTTGATGATAGGATAGTAGGAGACATTGGGCAGCTCTTCTCTTTTAATGGAGTATATGGGTGGTCTTAGGCGTTCTTAAATGTTGTAGTATATTTAGATAATGATTAGGAAAGGGTTGTTCATTTGTTTAAGATTGTTATGTCAATTATAGCCAAAATCAATCTAAGGTATATAATAACAATAATAAATCTGTTGGCTTAGGGTGTAATATATGTAATATGCTTATTGTTTGAAATATATTGCTAATGTGGCTTTACATTATTATGTTATGTATGAATGTAGATTATTATGTAATTGGTAGAAGGTATCGGCTGAGTAATCTAATAACTTTGCTTTCATCATGCTGTGTAAGATCACATCTAAAAGAAAATTCTCTTATTATAACAAGTCAGTCAATTGTCATAGCTCCCTAATTAACAACACTAAAAAGTCCAAGATTCAAAAATTAGATGAAATACATATCTTTGTCACAACAGGCAGACCATTAGGGCTTGGTTGGTACTAATGATTATGATGATGATTTAGGTTTTACCTTTGCTTTTTTGTTAAAGAGCACAATTAAGTGGGCCTCTCATTCTCTTTTAATGGGGTTTTTGATTAGATTAATAGGCAGGGATGCAATATATAACAGAGATGAAAAAGGGAGTAAAGCCCATTGAGTCTTTCAATCAAAAAAGCAGAAAATAGCCTCAAAATAGGAAGCAAAATTAGAGGAGGGGGTATTTATTATTATTAGTAGTGCTAGTGTAGTCATTGTTATTATTTACGTGTAACCTGAAATAGTATTTGTTTTATTATCATAAAGTGAAGTGTATAAGATATTGTACTAAATTAGTTTCTATTTGTAGAAATGGACTCACGTTGGGTTGAATTACCAAATGATCATCCTGATTATCTTAATGATGCTGTCAAATTTATTAAGCTTACTAAAGAAAATCTTGTAGATGGAAGAACTCGATGTTTATGCAGGAGATGCAAAGTGGACAAATGGGTGCCTATAGCAGAAGTTAAGCAACATATTTTATTTAAGGGTTTCTATAAGGAGTATAAGCATTTTATTTTTCATGGTCAATGGGACATACTTGATCAAGTGAAAGATAGAGAGAGCACAAGTCGAAAAATAAATAATGACCAGCCTAATTTTGTTGGGTGAGAGCAGCTTTTAGGGTTGATATACCTAGGCCTAGGGATGACATTGCACATGATGTGTTTAATAAGCCACTTGATGAACGGGTTGAACCTTTTGACATGTATGATGACCATATGACCACTGAATAATTTTGTGAATCAATAAATCTTCCCTTGGATGATGAAGAAAGTGAAGTATCAGAGGCTACTGGAAGCATCCAATGAGGCATTTTATGATGGCTATACCACTTTTTCAAAATTATCTTTCCTTATACACTTGTTTCATATGAAATGTATGTTTCATTAGTCAGCTGAGTCTTTCACAATGTTGATCAAACTTTTAGGGGATGCCTTCCCTCACATCGTGGAGTTTCCTTCCTCTTATTTTGAAGCTAAGAAATGATTAGTGCCTTGGGCCTTGGATATCAAAAGATTGATACTTGTCCTAATAATTGCATTTTATATTATGCTGAGTTATCAGAAAAAGATAGTTGCCATGTTCGTGGTCTTTCAAGATGGAAGACAGTAAAAGGCAAGGAGGGTCAGACATGTGAAGGAATTACAAATGTTAAGACGAGAAAGCTGACTAAGGTGATGCGTTACTTCCTAATAATCCCTAGATTGAGAAGGATTTACATGTCACCTAAGTCAGCTGAACAAATGAGATGACATGATAGAGATCGTGTGAAAGATGGAAAGCTGAGACATCCAGCTGATGCTAAAGCATGGAGGGAATTTGATGCCTTGTATTCTAACTTTGCTTTTAATTCCTATAATGTTAGACTTACCCTCGTAAGCGATGGCTTTAATCTATATTGTCTAATGAATACAACCTACAGTACATGGCCTGTAGTGTTAATCCCTTGTAATCTACCTCTGTGGCCATGTATGAAGCCATCATCATTTATTCTGTCACTGATTATTCCTAGAAAATCAAGTTCTGGAATCAATATTGATGTATACTTGTAGCCACTAATACATGAGCTGAAATTGTTATGGGATGGTGTTATTGTTTTTGATGCTTATAGCAATGAATACTTTAATATGCGAGCAGTTCTAATGTGCACCATCAATGATTTTCCTGCTTATGCTATGTTATCCAGTTGGAGTACCAAGGGCTATAAAGCATGTCCTTTGTTTGCTGATTCCACACATTCATACATGTTTGGAGGTAAAATTTGTTATGTAGGCCATCGAAGATGACTACCTCGTAATCATCCTTATCGTTCTCAGAGCCATTTATTTGATGAGCAGAGAACTTTAGGGATGCTATAGTTGTTGTAGATGAGATTGAAATTTAAGTACAACAAAATGGAGTTGGTTATGTGTATGGAAAGGCAAAAAAGGCTACGAAAAAGAAGAGAGGAAGACAACAAGCAGGTACATCTACTTGTGAAATTGTGGATGATTTTGATAAGGACTATATAATGATGATGCTAGTGATGATGTCCTTTGGACTAAAAGAAGTACATTTTTTGAGTTACCCTACTGAAAGGTGTTAAGTCATAATTCATGCATGTTTTTAATAATTAATTTGATTATATTATATATATTATTTTATCTAATTTACTTTATTTTATATATTTTTTTAGGTTAAGCGTTAATAAAGAAAGAGGAGAAGAGAAGATGTCGAAGTTCGAATTTTATTTACTGAAGGGTTTTACAAGCGAATTTATGAAGTCGGCCAAAAAAAAAATAATGATTTATGGAAAAATATTGTTTTTATGATGATTTATTTAGGCTAGGGTTACAAGGTTGCCACTTCTAATTAAAGAGGAATTAGAAGATTGGGAGAGGAAGGCATCCTACAAGAAAAGAAAACCACAGCAATATTATGCTATTAAAAACCCACCCCATCATGAATCATGAAGGATCACACATAGCACCACGGCAACAACTCACTAACCCCTTCGCCCCTCCTCTTAGACATAGCACCATCACCCATCACTCATGCCTAAACTCCATCTCTATCTCTCTAACAAAGCATCACACCCATAATGAATCATCACCGCATATCATCATCACTATCACACATGCCTACCCCATACAGCATCATCTTGATCAGAATCTCACATTCCATCATCATCGATCATCACCACCATCAACGTCTCTCATCACCCAGTCAAGTAATATTGTTTTTTTGTTTTGTTTTATAAGTTTAGTTATTAAATATGAAGTACTTGGGTGAATTTGTAATTTAATTTCTGATATGAGTGAGTAATTTTCTTGTACTTAGTATAATCTATTTGAAACCATGCTAAATTAATTATTTTGAAACAAGTTTTATGCTTTATTGCCTAGTTGATTTTTATTCCAGGATTTTATAACGATTAATATTTATTGTTTATGATATTCGTATTAGATTAATTAGAATGCATGCTAATTAGTTTAATACGAATTCATATGATAGTTTAAAAGGCTTTAATATGTAAAAGTTGTAGTTTTTTAGGCAGTTGTATCACCCAAATTGATCATGGATAGCTCAAACCGATCTCTTTTAATTAGATAATCATTATAGACCTTTGTTAAATTAATTTGCTGGTAAATTGGTTACAAGGCATTGGATGATGTTTTTTTATTACGTAATGCTCTAGTTTGATTAAATTCTTACGCTGGTACTAGGATTATCAAAACTAGTAGAGTTTATATTAGGGCTTGACCTAAATAAAGTATAATATAAGGAAAAGCGGGGAAGATCCGATGGTGGGTGTTTCATACAGTCTAACTCATGGATAAATCGATTTGTGTGTTGATGAGTGAATATTAATTTGTATGGTGGATATAGATTATGCTAAGTGTTTTTTCATAAATTTGATATCTTTAATAATTATTTGTTACTTTTTAGTTAACTTCTTTAGTTCGTGACTTTTAATTCTTAAATTTATAGTTCTTAATATTAATTTCGTTTACCCTTCCAAAGGAGTAGTCTTATAGGAGTGTCTTGGTAATTTTAGATCAGTTATGTTTTGATTTTTTGTGTGATTATAATTTTCAAATTTATTTTCTACTCTGTTTTGCGATTTATTTACCGGTTTATTAGAAATTAGGCTAAAAATAGTCTGTTTTGTGTTTTTTTTGTGTTTTATTCCATTTTAGGGTTTATTTGGTACCTTAATCTGCTGCAGCTTAATTTTGAAAGTTTTGGAATTCATTTCATAATTTTTCAGAATTATTTCGCGAATTGAATACATGCAGTTTTTTTACTATAATAAATCTGAAAATTAAATTTTTAATTTTTATTTTCGGTATTTAGGAGTTTAGTAAGTCTAGAAAATTATATTATGCAACCTGGGTAAATTTATTATTTATTTTTGTATTTAATTAAGTGTAGTTTGTTATTTTTCTAATTCCAGATATTATTTTTTATTTTAATTTTCTGATTTTATCCTCTTTTTTATTTTTCTGAAATTAGCTAAATATAATTCTGGGAATATAAATTTATGAATTTGCAGAATATTAATTGATAATATTTTCTGTGAATTTTGATGTTAATTTTCTGTTTGTTACTTCTTGCTTTAATTTTTAGTTAATAGTGTGCGATAATTTTCTGTTTGTATTTTTTCAGAATATTTAGGTGAGATATTTACTGTTTTTATTACCAGAATTAGGTTTAGAATATTTAGTGGTATTAGTAAGTAATTTTCAAGATTTTTACTTCTTTAATTTGATTTGTTTTAGCAATTTAAAGAAGTAAAATATATTATAGTAATAAATTTAATTAGATTTAAACTAGCTTACTATCATAATCTTTGCTTGTGGGATCGATCTCTATTTTCTTATGGTATAAATATTATTTATAAATCAAAGTAGTGGTTTAATTTACAACTTCATGGCAGGCACTACAAATTTTGGCGCGCTGCCAAGGAAAGACAATATAATCGCTAGTTTGCTTCTATTTAGTTTTAGTACTTTAATTGTTTTGTTTTAATTCTATTATTTTATTTTTGTAGGTTGTTTTAGTTTGTGAGATTAAGATGTGGTCCCATGATCGAAGAGAAAAAGGAGCATACATTTGAGGTGTTTGAAAGTAAAGTAAGTGATTCTTAATCTGTAAGCTCCGATTCAATAGGTTGTGAGGATATTAAAGTTGAGATGACTACTTTACGAGAACTTACTGCACCTAATTTGGAAACGCAACCATTGTCTATTACTTATCTTGTATTAGACCGACCATTTAAGCTTAACTCTGAATTTTTAAATTTACTGCCTAAACTTCATGGATTGCCTGGTGAGGATCCATATCGTCATATTAATGAGTTCATTATTACATGTTCGACCATGTGACCTAAGGGTATCACCCAGGATCAAATTAGATTGAGGGCCTTTCCTTTCTCACTTCAAGATAATGCCAAAGATTGGCTATATTACTTGTCCCCGGTAACATTCACTACATGAACTCAAGCTCATAACGCATTTTTAGAGAAATTTTATCCCGCATCTAGAATTAGAACTATTAGAAAAGAAATATGTGGAATTAAGCAACTAAACAGGAAAACTTTCCATGAGTATTGGGAACGCTTTAATAAATTATCTACTAGTTGTTCCCAACATCAGATTTCTGAACGGTTATTGATTCAATATTTTTGCGAAGATTTATTACCTATAGATAGAAATAAGGTGGATGCTGCTAGTGGGGGCTTTGGTTGATAAGATGCCAGCTCAGGCTAGGGAATTGCTGAATATCATGGCGCAAAACACTCAACAATTTAGAACTAAGGAACCCTAGTTTAGGAAGGTCAATGAGCTTAGTTCAAGTCCTTTTGTAGAGACCCAATTGTCTCATATCACTGCTATGCTCAACAAACTTGTTATTGGAGGAGTTCAGAAAGTAGTGGTGTGTAGTATTTGTTGTTTAGAGGAACAATAGGTTGTGAGGATATTAAAGTTGAGATGACTACTTTACGAGAACTTACTGCACCTAATTTGGAAACGCAACCATTGTCTATTACTTATCTTGTATTAGACCGACCATTTAAGCTCAACTCTGAATTTTTAAATTTACTGCCTAAACTTCATGGATTGCCTGGTGAGGATCCATATCGCCATATTAATGAGTTCATTATTACATATCCGACCATGTGACCTAATGGTATCACCCAGGACCAAATTAGATTGAGGGCCTTTCCTTTCTCACTTCAAGATAATGCCAAAGATTCGCTATATTACTTGCCCCCGGTAACATTCACTACATGAACTCAAGTTCATAACGCATTTTTAGAGAAATTTTATCCCGCATCTAGAATTAGAACTATTAGAAAAGAAATATGTGGAATTATGCAACTGAACAGGAAAACTTTCCATGAGTATTGGGAACGCTTTAATAAATTATCTGCTAGTTGTTCCCAACATCAGATTTCTGAACGGTTATTGATTTAATATTTTTGCGAAGATTTATTACCTATAGATAGAAATAAGGTGGATGCTGCTAGTGGGGGCTTTGGTTGATAAGATGCCAGCTCAGGCTAGGGAATTGCTGAATATCATGGCGCAAAACACTCAACAATTTAGAACTAAGGAACCCTAGTTTAGGAAGGTCAATGAGCTTAGTTCAAGTCCTTTTGTAGAGACCCAGTTCTCTCATATCACTGCTATGCTCAACAAACTTGTTATTGGAGGAGTTCAGAAAGTAGTGGTGTGTAGTATTTGTTGTTTAGAGGAACAATAGGTTGTGAGGATATTAAAGTTGAGATGACTACTTTACGAGAACTTACTGCACCTAATTTGGAAATGCAACCATTGCCTATTACTTATCTTGTATTAGACC
The DNA here is from genome assembly GCA_029747015.1 of Carnegiea gigantea. NCBI lineage: Eukaryota > Viridiplantae > Streptophyta > Magnoliopsida > Caryophyllales > Cactaceae > Carnegiea > Carnegiea gigantea. The sequence goes on along the minus strand of JAKOGI010000105.1, from coordinate 357,342 downwards.
GACCATTTAAGCTTAACTCTGAATTTTTAAATTTACTGCCTAAACTTCATGGATTGCCTGGTGAGGATCCATATCGCCATATTAATGAGTTCATTATTACATGTTCGACCATGTGACCTAAGCGTATCACCCAGGACCAAATTAGATTGAGGGCCTTTCCTTTCTCACTTCAAGATAATGCCAAAGATTGGCTATATTACTTGTCCCCGGTAACATTCACTACATGAACTCAAGTTCATAACGCATTTTTAGAGAAATTTTATCTCGCATCTAGAATTAGAACTATTAGAAAAGAAATATGTGGAATTAAGCAACTGAACAGGAAAACTTTCCATGAGTATTGGGAACGCTTTAATAAATTATCTGCTAGTTGTTCCCAACATCAGATTTCTGAACGGTTATTGATTTAATATTTTTGCGAAGATTTATTACCTATAGATAGAAATAAGGTGGATGCTGCTAGTGGGGGCTTTGGTTGATAAGATGCCAGCTCAGGCTAGGGAATTGCTGAATATCATGGCGCAAAACACTCAACAATTTAGAACTAAGGAACCCTAGTTTAGGAAGGTCAATGAGCTTAGTTCAAGTCCTTTTGTAGAGACCCAGTTGTCTTATATCACTGCTATGCTCAACAAACTTGTTATTGGAGGAGTTCAGAAAGTAGTGGTGTGTAGTATTTGTTGTTTAGAGGAACATGCTACTGATGCATGCCGTACACTTTAAGGGGTTGATATGAATGCTATGTTTTCTAATCAAGGCCAAAGGAAGTATGACCCATACTCCAACAATTATAATGAAGGATGGAGAGACCATCCTAACCTTAGGTATGAACCTTGGAACAACATCCTAGGTTTTGACTAACCATTACATCAACCATCTCGTTAACCATATGCTCAGGATAGAATAAATTTTTTTTAGAACAAGTCAAAAAGAGATGGATGATAAGAAAAAGGAGATCGACACTAGATTTTAGAACATAGGGATGACTCTTAACCAGGTCCAGGAGAGATAGACTGCTACTGATATCATAATTAGCAACCTCTAGGGCCAAATACAACATAGATTGCCATCTTAATCATTCCAGACCCCGAAGGAAAATGTGAGTGCCATGACACTTTAGCAGTGGAAAAGAGTTGAAGGAACCTAGGAAGAATAGAGAGGCAGAGCATGAAATAGAGATCAATAAACTTGAACCTAACTAAGATCAAGACACCACCTCTAATGTTAAAGAAGTAGATGAGGATAAGAAGGAACCTTACAAGCGAGTACCATCTTTTCTTAGTAGACTGAGAGGGAAAACCCCTAAGGTAGATGAGGTAAACTAAGAAATCTTAGAAATATTTAGGAAGGTAGAGATCAACATTCCTCTCCTAGATGCCATAAAGCATGTGCTTCGTTACGCCAAGTTCCTTAAAGAGTTTTATACTGTAAAATGTAAACTGAAAGGGAATGGAAAGGTAAGTGTGGGGGAAAAATGTGCCCACTGTTTTCCAAAAGAAGCTTTCCCCTAAATGTAAGGACCCAGGTGTAAAAATTAAAAACCTCTCATTTGATAGAGCTATGCTTGATTTAGGAGCTTCCATCAATGTGATACCTAGGTCTGTTTATAATAAACTACACTTAGGAGAGTTAAAGAGAACTGATTTAATCATTCAGTTAGCTGATAGGAGTAATGCATACCCAGATAGAGTTTTAGAAGATGTCTTAGTCGAAGTCAATGAGTTTGTTCTTCCTGCTAACTTTTATGTATTGGACAAGGGTGATGCATGCCATGTTGTTCCCATACTGCTTAGTAGACCATTTCTTAAAACATCTAAAACAAAAATAGATGTGCATGCAGGAACACTGACTATGGAATTTGATGGTGAAATTATTAAATTCAATATTTTTGATGCTATGAGATTTCCTACTGATGTGAACTATCTGTGTGCACTTAATGTGATTGATGAATTATCCCAAGATGTTTATGAACTGTCTCATGATAATGAATTGTTAACTATACTTACTCCAGGCTTGGAGCAGTTTGTGTTTCAAAATGTGCCTTACGATATCAATAATGAGTTAGTGGGCAACATAGAATCTTTGTTACAATTGCATGTAGTTAATAGACCTAGGAAGCTAAAATTGCCTAAAAGTCACAAGATGCTACCCTCTCGCATTTCACCCCCTAAGCTAGAACTAAAACCATTGCCTGAAAATCTTAAGTATGCTTATTTAGGGGATGATAAGACCTTATATGTTCTTATCTCTAATGTACTTACATCTGAACAAGAGGTTAAACTTATTAGGGTGCTTAGAGAACATAGTAAAGCATTAAGGTGGACTTTAGCAGACCTTAAAGGACTTAGCCCCACATTATGTTCACATAAAATCACTTTAAAATCAGATGCTAAGCCTAAGAGAGACCCTCAGCGAATACTAAATGCACCTATAATGGAGGTAGTTCAAAAAGAAATTCTTAAGTGGTTAGATGTTGGAGTGATATACCCCGTCGCTGATTTTGATTGGGTTAGTCCTATCCATGTGATTCCTAAAAAGGGGGGAACAAAAGTAGTGCAGAACAAGGAAGGTGAGTTAATACCTACTAGAATCCAAAGTGTTTGGAGAGTGTGCATTAACTATAGAAAACTTAACAAGACCACAAAGAAGGACCATTTTTCATTGCCCTTTATGGACTAGATTTTAGAGAGATTAGCTGGGCGGTCACATTATTGCTTTCTAGATGACTATTCAGGTTATATTCAGGTCCCTATAGCTCTTGAGGATCAAGAAAAGACCATTTTTACCTATCATTTTGGTACCTATGCTTTTAGAAGGATGCCGTTTGGCCTATGTAATGCTCCTGCTACATTTTAAAGATGTATGATGAGTATTTTCTCTGATTTTATCACCAAAATTATGGAAGTTTTCATGGACGACTTTATTGCACCTAGTGATTCATTTGATAAGTGCTTGCATCATCTTATGTTAGTACTTAAGTGTTGTATTGAGACTAATTTGGTGCTTAACTTTGAAAAGTGTCATTTCATGATAGAACATGGAGTAGTTTTAGGTTACATAGCGTCGTCCAAGGGCTTAGGGGTTGGCAAGGCTAAAGTAGAAAACATTCAATCTTTACCTTATCCACAGCGTGTCAAGGAGGTGAGGTCCTTTTTAGGTCATGTTAGGTTTTATAGGAGATTTATCAAGGTTTTTTCTAAGGATGCCTCACTTTGATTTGCTTTACTTGTAAAAGATATTTTATTTGATTTTAATGAGGACTTTAGGAGAGCTTCTGACCAATTGAAGTTGAAATTGACCACGACTCCTATTGTACAACCCCCTAACTAGGCCCTACCTTTTGAACTGATGTGTGATGCTAGTGATAAGGCAGTAGGGGCAATCATAGGTCAAAGAGTAGGGAAGGTACCTCATGTGATTCATTATGCTTCTAAAACTTTGGATCTAGCATAGTGTAACTACACTACTGTAGAAAAGGAAATATATGCTATTGTTTTTACTCTAGAAAAATTTCTTTCTTATCTGTTAGGTGTTAAAGTTACGGTTTACACTAATCATTCTACTATTAAACATCTGTTGAGTATGAATGACTCAAAACTAAGATTGATTAGATGGGTCTTACTACTACAAGAATTTCAATTGGAAATTAGAGACAAACCAGGAGCTGAAAATTTAGTAGCTGACCATCTAAGTATGCTAGATATGGGGAGAAGGGTAATCTATTAAGTGATTGTTTCCCTGATGAGACTTTATACGCTATCACTGATAGGCTACATTGGTATGCTGATATGGTTAATTATATAGTAACCAAAACTTTTCCTGTAGACTTGTCTAGAGCCCAAAAAGAGAAAATAAGAGCTCAATCTAAATATTATGTTTGGGATGAGCCATATTTATGAAAATTCTATTGAGATAAGATTATAAGGCGTTATGTAGATGATAGTTAATTTCATTCAATTTTAACCTGCTGTCACTTTCTAAAAGTGGGGGACATTTTGGACCCAAAAGAACAGCACACAAAATTTTTGAATTTGGATTTTATTGGCCTACTATTTTTAGGGATACCTACAAATTTTGCAAAAGATGTGAAGCATGCTAGAAGATAAGAAGTTTATCTAGAAGGAATCAAATGCCTCCGCATAATGTATATGTTTGTGAGATTTTTGATGTATGGGGTGTTGATTTTATGGGACCTTTTCCCCCTTCTTTTGGTTTTACTTACATTCTTATGCTTGTTGACGATATATTTAAGTGGATTGAAGCTGTGGCTACTAAAGATGATGATGCTTAAACTGTGGTGAAACATGTTAAATCTCTCATTCTACATAGATATGGAGTTCCTAAAGCAATCATTAGTAATAGGGGAACATATTTTTGTAATAGAACCTTAGGTGCCTTATTATCCAAATATCACGTAAATTATAAGGTATCTACTTGTTATCAGCCCAAACAAATAGCCAAGCTAAAATCTCCAATAAAGAGATTAAGGGCATATTAGAAAAGGTTGTTAGACCAGATAAGAAAGATTGGAGTCTTAGGTTAGATGAAGCTCTCTGGGCCTATAGGACTGCATATAAGACACCTATACATATGTCACCTTATAGGTTAGTTTTTGGTAAAGCATGTCATCTCCCTGTAGAACTAGAGCATAAATCGTATTGGGCTGTAAAGCAGTATAGTCTAGATTATGACCTAGCAGGGAAGGAGCGTAAGTTGCAATTGCAAGAATTAGAAGAGATTAGCCTAGAAGCCTATGACAATTTAGTGATTTACAAAGGTAAAGCCATAGCTTTTCATGATGCTGAGCTTAGTGGGAAAGAATTTCAGGAGGGAGAAAAAGTGTTGTTACTCAATTCAAAATCGAAACTCTTTTTTTTCTGGTAAGTTGAACTCCAGATGGCTAGGACCTTTTATGGTATTAAAGACGCATCCACATGGTGCTATTGAGATTACATCCTTTGCTACTAACAAAATTTTCGAGGTAAATGGTCATAGGCTAAAGCACTTCTATGAAGGAGATCAGATATGCTTAGTGGAGGAGATCCGACTAGAGTATCCATGAGCTCATTTGCGTCAAGCCATTGATAGTAAACAACGGCGCTGGTTGGGAGGCAACCCAACGTTTTTTAGGGCAGTACCCATTTGATTTTACTTTTATCTACATTATTTCTATATTTTTGCATGCATTAGGGACAATGCATGAATTAAGTGTGGGGTGTACATCCTGTATTTAGTTCCTGTAGTATTCATTCTTTAAAAAACAAAATTATGATTTTCTTATAAATAATGCATGAATATGAGTTTATGCTAGGCATTCTTGCTTAACATTTTTAATTTATTCTTCTATAGGTGAAGACTTCTGAGCATACTAACTGTCATTCAGAGAAGTTTGAGTTGATCCTCATATATGTCTTTAATGAGTAACTGTCATGATTGTCCATCTTATTAGATCATGTTATATAGCTGCTTCAAAGACAATGAAATGACCGAGTCCATTTTCTAGACTATTGAATCAGTAGAATAACTCATTAAAATTATCACTTTTCTTGTCTTATGCTAAAAGGGGAAAAAAAAAAAGTTAGATTACCAACATAGGTAGGAGTAGGTGGCTCGGTACCTTTTCCCCTTAAGTTTAGGTCTCAAGTTGAGCCTTATGCATGGAGTAACCCATGATTGAGAGAGCCATATCCCTTTTTGGGCCGATCAACGACTCGTATCAAACTAACAGGGATGATGTTTTTTAGGCTTTTTAGCCTTTAGTATATGGTCGTTGTGTTTCAATCATTGGTTTGGTATGGATTAGAATAATATTATTTCTTTGATACTTTATTACTGGATTACGTATCTGTCTTTTGTTTTCCCCATGCTCGACACAAGCGTAGTTATAAACTTATTCTATATATTACATCTAAGGTAAACATGTCTTTATAACTCTTATTATCTAGTATTGAGTACAGATTGAAGTGTAAAACATAAGTTACAGGCGCAAGAGGACACTTAAAGCATTGGGTACCAAATCATCTGGAACAGCACAACCACTTACTCATCCCAGCTTCAGTACTGCAACAGCACAGCCAGCAATGCGACTTGATTTAAAGCGACCTACACATCCTTCTCCCTTTATGACACCAGCAGAACCACTGGGGCAGAAACCACCTGACTTGGCCCCTGCTACGCAAGTCCAATAGCCACATATACCTATTACATCTCCGACTTCAGAACAAGCATCCAAGCGGCCATCTATTAAGAATGCAGAACCGGCTGCTACATCAGTACCTACAATCGAGCAGCCAAAGGTTCGATGCCCTACTTCTAATGGAGCCCCACGGCCACCCATACAGCCCCTTCGCACCCGTACTGCATCTATTAAAGCTTTGAATGGAGCATCACTTGAAGCCTCTTAATGACTTGGATAGATACTTCCCCTACTTACCACATCTACTGGAGCTTCAAAACAAATTGTGTAGCAACAACCAATTAGGCTAACTAGATCTACTGTAGCATGAAAACCAATTGCGACATATGTTCGGCCTACTCCTTCAAGTGGAGCATTACAATTGGTTTTGCAATCATCTGTCCAGCCATCTGTTCAGCATGCATCAATTAAAGTGTCACAATGATCTAGGCAATTATCTTCCCCACCTAATGCATCTACTATAGCTTCAAAATAAGTACTGCAGTAGCTGACTAGCTCTACTAAAATGGTAAAACCAATTGTGCAGCAACTTGCTGAGCCTACTCCTTTAAATGGAGCATCCTGTACATTTGGTCTCCATGGTTTAGTGTTGTCTTTGTTTACAACAAATTCCACTTGGGTTTTGTCTGATTTTAAGTTTTCAGTTCATGATAACATTTGCTTCAGAGGTTTTGACTAATTTAGTTTTCTCTCAGTTTAATATTCTAGTCTGTGTCAATGTTGTATGTCTATATTTTTGTTTATTGTAATTTTTTGCTTTTGTTTAATTTAACATTTCTTTTGTGCTGGCTTTTAGCATCTCAGACATTTGTCGAGCCACAACGTACTCCCTCTATTGGTCCTTTATGACCCAAATAGATGCTCACTTTCCCTATTACAGCAACAACACAGCCCCTAATTCGCCTATCTACTGTATGATTTGGATCTTTCAGCCATGCTCTGCCACTAATAATGAATCACATCGACCTTGTCAACCTCCTCATGCTCTTGGAACTTCACAAGTACACCCATCAACTAGGTCAGCACCAACAGACAGTCAATCCCACTCGCCTACTGTTAAAGTTCTTAAAGGTTTAACACAACAAGAATTGCTCAAGAACCAGCTAGCCAAGAAAGCAGAGAATCTCCCTCAAATGGCAACAATGAAGACGTAGTAAGGAGTTCTCAAAGTAAGTCTATTGATAAAGGAAAGGGTCTTAATAGAGGAAAGAAAAATAAGTCAACTACCTCCAAGACCACCAGATCTGCTCGATCATCATGGAAAGATAACATACAGTTTGATGCGAAAGAAGAAGTCCATGCCATTGGTAATTAAAGTTCACTCATTTTTTTGGCATGTTATATTTGAAGATATTATTGTATTGTTTTTTGGCATGTATGTCTTCTAAATAGTATTCTTTTTAACAGATGATCTATGAAAAAAGGAGGTAATAAATGGGTCAATTCTACCTTGAGATGTTATGAATTACAAAAAAGGGGTGCAATTTTGTGTAGCATTTAACAACTACAACCAACCCATTAGAAAGAGAGGTTACATTGGTGAGATTTCTCGGCTACATTGCAAAGCTAGAGAGATTTTGCCCTATTGGGGGAATTAGTTGGCATGAATTGAACAAAACATATAAAGCCAACATAATTGAAATGGTTTGAGTAACTATTCTTTTTTTCCTATTTTAAACTTCTAGTTATCTAAAATTTAGATTGGTTAAGTTTATGTATTCTGAATTTCTGACTTGTAAAATGCAGTCGAAGTTTAAATATCTAGCGGATAAGGGCTTTGATAAATGTGTGCTTAAACATGTTGCTAAGCATTTCAAGCAATGTTAGCATGGTTTGAAGAAAGGCTACTTCAAACCTGAAGAGAAGACAAAAGAGGACATGCGTGATATTGTCCCTAAAGGGCACTCTCGTGATGGGTGGATGTGATTGGTTGACTATTGGTGTTCAACATGACATGAGGTGCATATATCTAACGACAATTACACTTATAGAATTGCTTATACCTTGAATATCCATATTTGCTTATCCCTTTTTCTTGTATTAACAAGCTATTTTTTTTCTTTAATCTCTATATTTGCCTATTCCTTTTCCCTATATTCATGGGCTAATTTTTTCGTTAACCTCCATAAAGATCTGCATATTCTTTTTCCTTGTATTGAGGATTACACTGACAGACTTGCTTTTTCCTACTGATTATTTTTTTTTATCTATAGACTTTGGCTGAAATAGGTAGAGATGCACGAGCTTCGCAAACTCATTATCATACAACTGGTTCTACCAGTTATGCAGAAACGCGAGCTGACTTTGTATGGTTTCTTCTGTTTTTTTTTTTTCCTGCGATGTATATCCTATCACTACTCCAATTTTGGGCAGTTATTGCCCGAATGTCCAAACTTCTTCTCGTTTTGGCTATGTTAGATGAGACAGACAAGCTATATTAATGTATTTATTTATGTGGACTTCACCATAAGATTTGTAATTATAGGTTGAAACTCATGGAAGAGAGCCAACACATTTGGAATTCTTTAAAGAGACACATAGCAAAGAAAGAGGGGGATTTATAGTTAATACGACTACTAAAGGGTTTCTAGTATATGTTCTCATTCTGGTACTTGTCATTGTTAGTTTTTTTGTTTTTTGGTCAACTAATAATATTTATTTTATTTCCTCTTAAACTATGGTAGAATGAGGCAAGTGCAAAAGTTCAAGAGCGACTTCTTGACTCTTCCTCCTCAAAAACTCAGGTTGAAATTGAAAACGAAGTGTTTAATGAACTTATGTATGAAGAAGAAAATCCTAAGTGATCGATCGGTTTTGGCTTTAATGTGGACCGAAGTGATGTCTTTGGTGTAAATAGCGTCCTTAGGAAAAGAGATTACGCCTTCCGTGATAACAATATGGAACTAAAGCATGTCAAAGAGGAACTAGCATCACAGAAGGCCATGTTCTTACTTATTTTAAAGGCAGTGCATAATGGAAAAATTACAGATGAATTCCTAGATGCTACTGATGTGGCTTTATGTATGGTTGGTGATCAAGCTAGTCTTTCACATGCTAATATTCTACATTTACTTTTTTTTTTCATTGGGAGGGGCTGCCTTGGTCAGCAACTATTGTTTGGAAGTAGATATTTTCAGTGCAAATGTTTTGGTATATTTTGGTGATGTTGATTGAGGGACTACCCTCACAGAATGTCATGTTACATTTGCTTACTTATGGCTACCTGGTGATTGGGCAGTGCAAGTGTCTGAGGTTTTATTATATTTTGGTCATGTTGATTGAGTTTAGTTGCTTATCAACCTTTGCTTGTTCTTGCATATGCTATTTTCTAGGCCAATCCTTTGTTTTCTTTCTCAATTAAAATTCTAGTTATTATGGCAAAGGGTTTTCACAATATCTTGAGGGACTTTCTCTGGTCTGTTAAGTTTTGATTGTTCTTGCATATGCTGTTTTCCAGGCCAACCTTTGAATGTTCATTTGACAGTTGCCTCTTCTCTTTTTTTTCCGTTAATTGAGTTTTATAGTTAGGTTTAGGTATGAAGAGTTAGGTCATAAGGAATGGTCTTGGAGTTTGATTCTATGAGATTCCTTTATTTTTATTTTATTTGGTTTAAGCTGTCTTCCTTGAATAATTTATAGGATTAGATTATCAGTAGGAGTATGTATTGTTGCATAATCTACTCACCCTTTAATGCTAGTGCTATGTATTGTTACATAAATCAAGTGGATGTTAGCATTCTCTTACAGGGACATGGATATCAGCTTATATAGTGTGAAATACAAGAAAGAAGGATGCCCATGCTTCCTTTCTTTATACTTTACCTCAGATCGAGATTCTAGGTTAATATTACCTCTGCTTGGTGCTATAACGACTTACAAACCTACTGGTTATAGTCTGAAATCTACTAAATTATGGTCTTGAATAGTTACTTCTTGTTTAGTCTTGAATAGTCTTGAATATAGGCTGAAATGTGCTGAAATGATGCTAACGTGCTTATGTACAGTATGATGTAGCAACCTATTTATTATAGAGAATGGCATGCTTGGGGAAGTGAATATGTTGACATTTATATCTCCTTGTTTGGTTTGTGTCTGTTTCATTGGCCAAGAGTTATACACTCAGAAGTATACTTTTTTGAGTCATTTTTAAGATTGTTTTTGGATTGAAAATATTAAACGGAAGATTAAGTGGGTGTTCTTGCATTTGTTTGGAAAGGTTTGCGGTTGGATGCAAATGTTTATGGTTGGATACAAATGTCAGTGGTCAGATTGAAAATATCAAATGGAAAATATTAAATGTTTGTGGTTGGACGCAAATGTTAGTGTGTAACACATGACATTCTGTGATGCTTGGTACTGGGGATGCTTGGAAATGTTTTTTTTCTTGCGTTTGTTTGGTATCTTGGATACAACTTCATTTCGTATTTTGGGTGGTCAATTTGCATCTTACGTGTTGGCGGTCTAGGTTGTTAGGTATCTTTTCGTTGCAAGCTAGTCATTAATTGGGCATTGAAGGCAGGAGTATCGCTCTTAATATATGTATTTTTGCTTATTAGTTACCGTTCTTCCAGGTTCAAGAAGAATCAACTGGAAACAACCTTAGCAATGAATCGAGGCACACTAGACTTCAACCTCAACCTCCTAAGTTAATTAGGTAGATGAAGTGCGTGTTCAAGACTTTCGATGACTGCAGATTGGGAACTTAATTTAGGACTCTTGCATCATGCCAAATTTAGTACTTCAAACTTTTGATTTTTTCGATTGCGTTAGAAACCACTTCAATATTTTAAAGGAGCATTGCACTTGATTTTTATTTATCAGTGGTGGCTAATTAATGCCGTCATATATAGGACTCTAATTTCCTATAGTTGCTTTCATCAAATTTGGTACTTAATAGCTTCATAATTGATTGTATCAAGCTATCAGGTGACTTTCGAAATGAAGAAATTATGTATGTACTTTTAATTTATCCCAATTGAATTAAGTATGATTCTCTTAATTAGTAATCTTTTGTGGCTATCTTATATATATATATATATATATATATATATATATATATATATATATATATATATATATATATATATATATATATATATATATATATATAAGTTTATGTTTACAATGAATTTGGGCTTTTTTATATATATAAACAAAAATATATATTATTGAACACAAAGGCTCATTAATTAAAATTTTATACATATATATATTTTTTTTGGCAAAAAGGTGTGTAATATTAATGGAACAAACTGTTTGTACAACCAGGGACCCCCCTCCTCATCAGATCATGTTAGAAATTTTCCTACACAATGTGTAAATTTCTTTGTAATACTGTGCAGTATAAGTATCCTTTGTATGATGTGCTCTCTGGTCTGTTTGTAATGTGTCTGAATTGAAGGTGCATGGTTAGAGAAGATCTGCTCATTGCTGGCTCTCCATATGCTATAAATTACTGCTGCAGCTATGGCATATGTGACATGCTTCTCTCCCCTTGGTTTTTTGAGTTTAACAAGGGACTGTGTAAAAGCTTCTTTGTTCGAGATGTCTATAGTATTGGGCCACCATTTCCTTATGGTATGCCACATTTCCTTTTCCCATATGTATTGAAAAAAATAGATGATCAGAGTCCTCTGCTTCAGCATTACACAGAACACAAGCTTGATCTGCAATCTTATCAGTAAACCTCATTAGCCTGCTCTTGACTGGGAGTTTATCATGTATTAACACCCACATTATAAAAGCATGCCTTGGGGTTACTGTCCTAACCCATACAATTATGCTCCATCCTTTTATGTCCAGTCCCCCTAAAAGCCAAATGTAGCTATTTCTGAGTGTATATGTTGCTTTACCTTGCCATTCCCAGTTTGCCTGCTGAGTAATCCCTTGTTTGAAGGTCTCCTTAGTTGACACTATCTTTTTCCAACACCTACTACTATCATAGGGTGCCTGATAACTCCACCATTCTTACTGTTTCAGATATTTCCCATGCACCCATTTAACCCAAAGCATGTCCTTTTTCTTTGCCACACACCATACTAGCTTTGCAATACATGCCTTGTTCCATGTAGTCAGATTTTTAAAACCTAACCCTCTATATTTCTTAGGGGTACAGACAGTGTCCCATGAGATTGAGGGGGGTCTTTTATAGTCTATAGTTCCTCCCCAAAAAAATTTCCTGCATAGCTGGTTAATCTTGTTGATCACCTCTTGGGGTAAGATAAAGATGGAGGCCCAGAAACCATACATGCCAAAAACCATAGTATTGATAAGCAGTGGTCTACCTGCAAATGAAAGGTTCCTTGTGGACCATTGCCTCATTTTCCCCGTGATCCTTTCTACCAAAGTATGACATTCAAATTTGCTTAGCCTACTTGCAGTAATTGGAACTCCCAGATACTTCATAGGTAAGCACCCCTCCTTGTAACCTGTTACCTCCAAGCTCTGTTGCTCTAACTAGGAATTACACCCCCTACAAACAATTTGTGATTTGTCAGGATTAGCTTTTAATCCTGCAACCTGGTAAAACTCCTCCAAAGTGTTATGAATTAATTGTAAGGTTGGCAAGTGTGCTTTGCTGAAAATGAGGACATCATCAGCAAACATCAAATGAGTAAGCTTGAGATATTTGCAGGAAGGGTGAAAGCTGAAGATGTTCCCCTGCAACTGTCATGAGTCGAGTGAAGTGCTCCATGGCAACGACAAACAACAGAGGAGACAAGGGATCTCCCTGTTTGAGACCTCGTCCCCCCTCAAAGCTTTCCCCTTACAGGCCATTGAGATGAACCCTATATGTAACTGATTTGATACAAGCCATAATCCAGGAAACAAATTGATAGGGGAATTTAAGGTGATGTAGCCAGTCTTTCAAAAATCCCTAATGAACAGAATCAAAAGCTTTTTTCAGGTTAATCTTAATAATGCGTCTAGGGGATATCCCTTTTCTGGAGTAACGTCTGACAATGTCTTGACACATAAGAATGTTAAAAAGCAGCTCCCTTCCTTTTACAAAGGTCCCTTGGTTTGATGTATGAGATGGGGCATCACCTCTTTAAGTCTTAGGCATAAAAGTTTTGCAATGCACTTGTAAATTACATTGCAGCATGAAATTAGCCTAAAATCACCAGCATATATAGGATTGGGGGTTTTGGGTATCAAAACTAGTTTGGTTTCTCCTAAGAAACTTCACATAGTGCCTGTTTGAAAGAAATTCAAGATAGCTTCCCTAACCACTCCCCCTGTCATATGCTAAGTGGCTTTGAAGTAACCACCACTAAATCCATCAGGGCCAGGGGATTTAATATTTGGGATAGAGAACAATACTGTTTTAATCTCTTGATCTGTAAAAGGTGCATATAACTTTAATTACTGCTCAACTGTGAGAGTGTTGCCCTTGCCAATCACTAGAGGATCAAGTTGAGTTCTTTCCAAAGTTTGTTTCCCCAGTAGGGATTGATAATATGTCTGCATCAACTCTTTCACCTCCACAAAGCCTTGTCTTGTATGCCCTTGATCATCATGGATTAAGAGAATGTATGTGTCTGTCTTCCTTTTCTTAATCTTGGCAAAGAAATAACTTGTGGAGTCATCTCTATAACCAATCCAGTCAACCTAGCTCTGTTGCTTTATGATATCAATCACAGAAGATAGAATTTGAATATAGTGTGCCCTTGTCATCTCAACTTAATGTATTAAATCAAAATTGCCTGGGCTATTTGAGAGCAGCAATTGAGCCTTTTCCAAGACCAGCTCTGGCTTTGCTAAGTTGGGTCTTTAGATTAGCATACTTGTCTTTGTTTAGTTTCTGGAGTGCTGTTTTTGCATTCTGGAGAAGCATCTTCAGCTTTGTGCTGGGGTCATAGGAAACCAAATTTGTTGTTATTGAGGACATCAATGGAAGAAAACTGGGGTCTCTTATCCACATATCACAGAATTGAAATGAGGGTTTGGGTTTGGGACACCATAGAAAGCTCAGCACCATTGCAGTGTGGTCTGATAGAGAATTTGCCATGTAATTGAGTTGGCAGATGTCAAAGGCATTGTACCAATAGGTATTCACAAGCACTCTATCAATCCTTGTCCATACGGTCTTATTTGTGTAAGTATAATTGGGACCATTGCTCCTTAATTCCTGCAACTCACAAGTTATAATGCAATCACTAAAGTTTTTGATTTCATGAAACTGCACATCAGTTCCCCCCATCCTATCCCCTGGGTAAAGAACTGTATTAAAATCCCCTAAAACACACCAGGCTTCATTCATTTCCTTTGCAATATGTATGAGGTCCTCCCACAAAGGTGCTCTTTGTGCCTCGTGATTGGCTCCATAAACAAAAGTTATGAAGAAAGTATTCATTGTATTATTCTGTGTAGCTTTGCAGTGAATGAACTGATCAGATTGGGTGAGAATCTGTACACTATAGCTCCTTGGCCTCCATGCAATCCATATTCTTCCTCTAATGTGGGGGGTGAAATTATGGTGCCAATTCCACCCCTGGAAAATGTTATTAAAATAGTAATCATACTTGCTTTGTCTGCTTTGACTTTGGTCTCTAACAAACCCACCAGTCCTATTTGCTTCTCATGTAAGAAGATTTTAACATCTTCTTACTTATTGGGCCAGTTAAGGCCCCTTATGTTCTAGCTACAGATCCTTTCCATTGGGGAAGCCCTCCACCTTTAGTGCTAGGATGCATAGTCTTAGGGTCCTCCCCTTCTGTCAAATTGTCAAAACTATTCTGCAACTGTGTAGGGGCTGATTGTTCCTTATAAACTGAAGCCACAACCTTCCTTCTTACTTGGATAAAACCTTCAGCATCAATAGTTGGTTGTGATGGAGCTGGAGGTGGGGGATCCTGCCTTATGATTGGCCTCCATTCTGCTCAAGGAAGAGGTTTTTTCCTGCATTCCTTATCAGTGTATCCAAACATCTTGCAATAAGTACACTTAGTTGGCTTCCAGTCATACTCCACTTTTTGCCTCACCGCCACATTGTGCTTATTTACAAAGTCTATGAAGTCTGGGAAGTTTTTCTGTAGCTGTATTTCAATAAGGAGCCTTGCATATCTAAGAAAAGCTTTATCTCTTGTGTATTTGTCTGTCTTTATGGGAACCCCCAGCATACTGCCTAATTTGCTCAAACTTTCAGATCCCTAATATTTAATGTCTAAATCTAGAAATCTAACCCAGACTGGTAATGTGACCAATGTCTCTGTATTGATGTCCATCTCCTCATTCCATGGTTTAATAAGAAAAGGTTTATTATCAAAAAAATAAACCCCTCTCTGAACCATAGTGAAATGGTCATTGATGTTCTGAAACCTAACCAGGAAGACACCCTTCCTTACCAAACAAATTTTATCTATTTCAAAAGCTTGCCAGATTCTTCGAACAAATCCTTCAATGACTTCTAGAGGGGGGTTTACCCCAATGACTAAACATAACATAGCAGAGTTCTAACATTCAATTTCAGATTGAACATCTTGAGGTTCGATTTTTGCACATTTCACCCCATTTACCATCTGTAAATGAACAAAGTTCAGGGAAGTACCTTCATCAGGGTCTACCATTGCAGCATAGGAGCTAATTATAGTGCTTGTTTGAAGAGCAACATCATTTATACTGGGAGAAGTAGCCCTTATCTGTTCCAATTCTGACGCTACAGTAGTAACATGCACTGTTTCATTGTTGGACATGCCCTGGAGTTGAAGTCTTGATCCATTGTTTCCTCCTGAGTTGCTATTTAAATCCCGGGACACACGGAAACCCTAGCCTGCTTAGCACGTCCCTTCCTACCCCCCTTTGCCATGGCTACGAAGCCTGGAGAACCAAGGATTGCCAGAGGAGGAAGAAGTTTTTGTTTACATATATATATATATATATATATATATATATATATATATATATATATATATATATACATATATATATATATATATATATATATATATATATATATATATATATATACTATATATATATATATATATATATATATATATATATATATATATATATATATATATATATATGATCCCTCATAATTAATTTCTAGGTGAAAAGTACTCTACATGACGACCCTTTTATGAGTTGCCATAAATTCCGCTAAAAAATTTCTCACTCCCACTAAAATACAAAAAGACCATAAAAAGGTCGAAATATTACAAGTGTCGTCCAAAAAAAAGCGTCAAGATTTTCATAAATTTCAATTCAAAAAAGGGTCGAGAAATCGCAACCCTGAATATCTCCACCCTTTTTGCATGTGTGGACTGAAAATATATCAACCCATTAACGAGTCTAAATAAAGACAGAATGGGGTCGAGATATAGCCCTTTTTCTAGTAGTGCTAGGATTGTGCATGTCGCGGCTTAGCATGCTAACTGCATAGGATAAGTCAGGTCTAATGCACACCATAATATATATGAGGCTGTCCACTGCACTAGAATAGGGAACATAAGACATTTTCACCATTTCTTCCTCAGATGTTGGATAGGGCTCAGCTAATATTTTGAAGTGTGTGGCTAAAGGAGTGAACACACTTTTATAGTTATTCACATTGAACCCATCAAGGACCTTTTCAGGATACTTTCTTCGAGATAGGTAGAGCTTACTGACCTTATGATCCCTATGAATCTATATGTCGAGTATCTTCTAAGCTGTACCTAGGTCCTTCATCTCGAACTCATTACCAAGTTCTTATTTCAAGTTGTTGATCAAGGACTTATCCTTGGAAGTAATGAGCATGTCATCAACATACAACAGCAGATAAATGAAGGACCCACCAAATTGTTGAAAATAATGCACAATTGTCAGGATGACAACGTGTAAGCCTTGTCCTATCCAGAAGGCATCAAACCTTTTGTGCCATTGTCGCGATGCTTGTTTCGAGCCATATAGGGACTTTTTTAAGCGACGAACATGATTTTCCTTTCTAGGAACTCTAAAAACCTTAAATTGCTTCACGTATATCATTTCCTTCAACTCCTATGAGAGAATGCTATTTTCACATCTAGTTGCTCCAACGTCAAATCAAAAGAGCAACCAAAGTAAGTAACATTCTGATAGAGGTATTACGTACTACATGAGAAAAGACTTCATTAAAGTTAATGCCTTCTTTCTGGTTGCAGCCTTGAACAATCAGCCGTGCTTTCCACCTTGTATTTTGAACCCCAGGAATGCCCTCCTTTTGTTTGTCGATCCACTTGGCCGTCAAAGCACGATGACCTTTTGATAATTCATATAACTCCCAAGTATCATTTTTGTACAAGCTCTCCATCTCTTCTTGCATTGCTATGAGCCAATTTGAGGAGTTAGGGCAGGAGATGTCTTCAGAATAAGTAGAAGGTTCATCACCTGCAGGTATCTCCTGTGCAACGGCTAAAGCATATGCAATCAGCTTACTCTCATTATCAGCAATATAACATGCAGGCTTCCTGATAGTTTTTCGTGATCGGGCACGAGCAATGGAGTAAGTATCTATATCCTACGATTCTTATAAACTTGAAATATTACAATTGGTTTCTTCAAAATGGACCTCATAGCTAGAATGAGGTAAAGTCGTTCCACCTTGATGGGCATTTGCAGGAGCCTTTAGCTCAACCTTCTCGCTGGTATCTTGCTAATCACCTGAAGAAATTATAAACTCTTCCTAAGAGAAAAAATAGCAGTTTCATTAAAGGTAATATCCCCGCTTTGAATGACCCTTTTGGAGTCCGTCCTTCACAGCCAGTATCCCTTAGATTCTAATGCATAACTGAGAAACATGCATTTAATAGCCCTGGGAGGTAGCTTCCTACTGTTAACATGTGCATTGGCCGAACATTTAAATACTCTCCAAATGGAGTGGTCAACTTGATTGCCTAACCAAACTTCTCTGGGATTTTGAAATCAATTGAGGAGTGTGGAGACTGGTTCACCAGATAGGACGCTCGTAGAAACAACCTTGGTCCAAAAGTCATGACGATGCCACAAATTAGCATTGGAGAGTATACAATGAGCTCTCCTAAGTATAGTCTGATTGATACGTTCTACAACCCTTTTTGTTGAGGCTTCTCGACTAGGGTCTTATGTCTCGCAATACCCTGAATGGCACAGAACTTATTAAAATCTAACTCACATAACTCAAGACTGTTATCAATCATGAGCTTCTTTATCTTCCTCCCAGTTTGGTTCTTAACAAGAGCTTTGAACTTTTTGAACAAGGGGAATGCCTCGTTTTCTACCTTAGAAAATAAACCCAGACTCTTTTGGAGAAAATTGTCTATAAAGTTCAGCATATAGCTTTTCCCTCCAAAGGAAGGAACTTTAGAGGGACCTCACAGGTTAGAATGAATGTAACCAAGGCTACTTTTAGTATAGTCTCCTATTGTAGAGAAATTGACTCTTTTTTGTTTCCCAAACACACAATAATCACATAAATCAAGTTCACCCATACCTTCACTGCCAAGAAGACCTCGCTTGCTTGGAATCGTCATTCCCTTCTTACTTGTGTGGCACAAGCAAGCATGCCACAATCGAGTACGCTCTACTTCGAATGAGGTGATGGTGATTGCTGCTGAGCCAGTCATGGTAGAACCTTGGAGAATAGAGACTCCCACGTTTTTCTTCCTTCATGAGAACCAGAGCACCTTTAGAGATTTTCAAAACTCCACTTTCAACTGAATACTTGCACCCATTGGATTCAAGGGTGCCAAGTGGAATGTGACGGATATTAGAAAGAGTCCTCAATATACCATCGTGGGTTTCAATTTGATGGTGCCAATGCAAAATGACATTGCATTGAGCGTCATTGCCCATGAGGATAACACTTGAATCCAACGGCTCATATGTTGAAAACCAATCGCTATGGGGACATATATGATAAGTGTAACCAGAATCTAGAACCCACTTAGTAGCACCTCTGTTATTCGTGATGGTGACAAGTAAGACATCACTATCTAACTCATAGTCAACAATCGAAGCTTCTACAGATTGATTATTTCTCTCTTCCTTTTCCTTCTTGTACTTCAATGCGCAACATTTAGCAACTAGGTGCCTTAGCTTCCTGGAGTATTTGCATAATTGGCTGGAACTGCATCCCTTTGACTTTGGTATGGAGTTTCTCCTACTTGCCCTCCTTTCCAGAGGTTTTTCTCTTACTGACAAACCTCCAGTTTTGTCATCAGAATGCACTTCAAGGTCAAACTTTTCTTTAGACAATAAGTTAACCTTAACATCCTCAAAAGATAAAGTATCATTGTTACTATATAAGATGATTTCCTTGAAGTGCTCATAGGAGGTGGGAAAGGAGACAATCAACAATATCACTTTATCTTCATCCTCGACTTTCACATTTAGACTTTCCAGATCAAAAATAATGGAAATGAATTTGTCAAGGTGGTTTTGGATATGAGTACCTTCTGCCATGGAAAATGTGCACGGACGTTCCTTTAGATGAATCTTGTTTTGTAGGTTCTTGGTCATATGTAACGGTTCTAATTGAAGCCAGAGATTTGTCTTGGTGGTTTTATCTAGAACTTCACAGAGAACATGGGTTGCCAAGCACAACTGCATCATCAAGAGAGAATTTTCATTAAGATCCTCCCATTATTCCTCTGTCATAGTAGCTAGTTTGTTGGTTTTACCGGCAAGAGCTTTTTTCAACCCAT
>JAKOGI010000105.1:282500-335000 GCA_029747015.1 Carnegiea gigantea | reverse complement strand
TGTTGGAGGTGTCTATTAACATCCCATAAAATCTTAACCACTTAGTCACCATTGATGACCCAGTGAAACTCATGATCAAAGTCATGCATATCTAGGCCTATAGTGACCCTTGCTTGGTTTAACCTCAAAACTTGAGAACAAAAGAATTTTATTGGAAGATTGGACATTTTGACTAGACCCATCAGTAATACCGACAAGTCAATTTTGACGGTCTGAGAACTTGTCAAAATTGGACTGATGGCCATATTAACAAATAGAAGGATCCGTCAGGATACATGTTTATGGATTTTGATGGACCATTAGTCCATTAGTTTGAATTTTGACAGAAACATTTGTGATGGATGCTATTTTTCCTGTCAAAATTGTGACTGATTTTCGTCACAATAATTTTTGTAACTTAAAAATTTTAAGGCGTGAAATTTCAAACTTCAAATCCGGAAATTTGAAATTTCGGATACCAAATTTCAAATTTCCAAATCGAAAGTTTGAAATTTCAAATATGAAAGTTTATATGGATTTCAAGTTTTTAGATTTATGAGTTTGAACTTCAGAAAATTCCATACACTTATAAGTTAAAATAGTCTAATAATCATTAGCAATTCTCTAAATTGTCTAATGTAAAATTAGAGACCTATAAGTTCAAATAGTCTAATAACCAGCAACCAAAGTCAAAACACCCAAAGTTTACAACTAGCTATTCCCAGTTGAACAAGTGTATGAGCACTCCATTGAAGTCATATATCTAATGATAACAAAGTTACATTAGAAAATATACAAAGATTAATTAATGAAAAAAAAAAGATTGTACAACTCATCGGAAAATCAGAGAAGGTAACGCTTAGATAAAGAAGATAATTATAGATATGAGAATAGGGGAGCTAGGGAAGGAAAATTATTACAGATCTGAGACACGAAGAAAAGAGAGGAAGAAAATGAGTTGATGAGTTACCTCGCCTAGAAAATCAACCCCCACCCTTAAAATTAGAGAGAAGGAGGTGTAAATAAAATCAACTCCAAAACAAATGAAAAGAACCTAAAAGATTCCTAAAATACTCAGAGTAGTATACTCCATTGGAAAATCTCAAATGTACATTAAAGCTACCCAATAAAGTTTGTTAAAGAAAATTCAACAATTTTGAAGCAGTTCAATTCACCAAGTCGCATTGTAGCAATGCTCAAGGCTCTCACATGTAACTATCGTTGGTAGTGACGTATAAGGCACCGAAATTGAATTTCCATCGACGTAATATAGCAGATTGATTTAGATGTTAGCAATCACAAAATTCAGAATGTCAAAATACGATGTATCATAAATAAAGAACAACAGTGGCAATGACGAACCTTAGAGATAGAAATGAAGAGAATGGTGAAACCATGAAATATGGAGAAATCTTTAGAAAGCAGGATTGTATTAAGAAATCCTAATGATTGGATCAGCACTAGAAATCAATGAAGTAGAGAGAGAATTGAAAGGGGTAAGAGAATTTGAGTGTTTGGTTGATCAGAATCGCAGGGAGCGAAAAACCAAATATGATCGGTGGCGTTAGTCAATGCGATAGAAAAAAAGACATACACACAAAGAGGGGTAGAGAGAGAGAGAGAGAGAGAGAGAGAGAGAGAGATAGAGAGAGACTGAAATTTGAGGGGCAAAGTTACCTTGCTGGAAAACATTGACCCTTTCCGAATGTCTTACAGATCTTGGCAGAGTGGATGAGAGAAAAAAGAAAGGAGACTAAGAGGGGTCATCAGTGGGTTGGAGAGGCAGAGAAAGACAGAGAGAGATAGAGAGAGAGGGCATCGTAAAGTGAGTAGGGGGCTGAGGGTTAATAAGACAGAATGAGGGTTGCAGTTAGGGTTTCTAGGTAGGAAAGAGGGGGCAAGGAGGGGAGGTGTTAATTATGGTTAAATTTTGACAGGGCGTTGTGACAGAATTTATCACAATACATTCAAAAACTTTTCAGGATTGTGACAGGCCTCGTCACAATTTGTCAAGAATTTGTAGAATTTTGATGAGCCCGTCAAAATTCATCAAAATTCGATGACATAACAAACAATAACCGTCAATTTTCACGGACATCACGCTAAAATATGCCCCTGCCCATTCGGCATTGAGATCTTCGACTACAATAGGCCGTCAGTTTAATCTATTATCCTTTAAAATTTCTCGTCAAAATTTTTGACAAATAAATGGTCAAAATATCCAGTCAAAATCTAGCTTTAGATATCATTTGTTGATCGAAAAGGTAGCTCAAAGTTAACCTATGAAATAGAAACTTTTATACAGCTTATGCTAAAAGCTTTATTTGACATAACCCACCACTAATTATAAACCGAATCAATTTAGGAAGACGATTTGAACTCTTGCTCTTTATCACAAATGTATGTAGAATAGCTAATTCAACTTAATATGTTCTGACCAAAAACAATTAATTAAACATATTTAATAACATTCACTTTAAATGTAAAAATCAATTTACTCATATATGGACATTTTGGAATTACATTGCAATTCAAAGATTGTATAACACACTCAAAGAATTAGGATTTGGTATTATAATACTTGATGTGGGTTCGATTAGGCTAATCGTATCATCCCTGAAGGAGGTGAATAGAGTGATAATTAAAGTTATAAAATAATCAAAATAAAATGTCAAAAATATAAAAGTGGGAAGCACATGATATTTCTAGAGGCTCGGTTATGCCTATATCCTATACCAGTGGACACCTCTCACCGATGGGATTTTGAACATTTTTGCTTTTATTAGGTAAGTCAATTATATAAAAGCTTCCCTAATAGTCTACCTAAGAGCTCACCCATAGCTCTAGGCGTTCCAACATCCAAGCTATCACAACTTAATTTGGCAGTTAGCTCTCCGAATGTAATCAATCCAATACAATAAAAAGAAAGCTAACAACAACTGGCTACAGTTTTTCGATAGATAACAAAATAATTACGCCATTAATTGTATGCTTAAGTACTGCTAAGTCTTCTCAATTTCTTCCCGTTGATTCGCATGTGTAGCTGTTATCTTGTCTCTTGTATCTGTGGCTTGTCTTGATTCACTTAGAGAGACACAAGCTAGCCATTGGACACCACTTTCGCAAGAGCAACAAATTAGTCATAAATCTATGAATGTCTTGATTAACAATAATCTCCTTTATCGCTCTTGATTTTTTGATTGGAATATTATCCACATGCTTGCATAGCTACAGACGGTAAATATCCATCGAAATCATATCAATATTTCACAAATATTGAATATTCAAAATTGAAATTCAACCTAGGAAAAATCACATCCAAAGATACTTATTCAACTTTGAATATAATTAAAATTACACAAATATATATGCTATCATAATATCAGTCAAATGCCCATAAAATATAAACAAAAAATGTACTCAAAATATAATCAAGATATAGTCCAAATTTAGGTTAGAAAGCTAATATATAGTCAGCACAAATAATAAAATAACATATTGAATCAATATATTATTTGTATTAATTCTTTGTTGTCTTTCTTTAAAACAACAAAATATAACATATCATCTGGAAGCATGGACAAGGTCAACACTTGGCAACAAATTAAACAGGCTTTCTAACACGTGTGTAGTAGGCATAGGATAATTAGGAGATTTGAACTTTGAGCAGAAGTAAGAAGGTATTGGATCGTGGAACAGAACAGGAAGGGCAAAAAGAAAATTTCACGATATGAATCAGAACACAAAATCCCAAAGTTCAAGAGTTGATAAAAAAGTAATTAATTAATACGAATTATCCTAATTATCCGATGCCTGCCACTGCTATAAAAACATTGTTTAACGATGAAAAGTTTTGTCATTCAAAGTCCATTTTACTGACGTTAAAACTTCTAGCAACCAAAAACTTTTCGGTTGTTGTTTGTCATTATTGGTGCCCTCGTTAAAATTTTTAACGGCAACGTGAAGATTTTCATCGTTATTATCAATAACATTGACACAAGATCTCATCATTACTAATGATGAACTATTTAACAAAAGCAACAAAATTGTTGGTTGAAAGCTATATTTTAACGACTGCTTGCCATACGATTCATGATTAACAACGACCCAGTTGTTAATTGTAAACAATATATGTTAATGATTACCTGCCATTAAATTGAGGATCAATAACAACAACAATAAGTACTAGTATGGATCTCGCCTTTGTTAGATCTAGGAACACTACAAAAAAGGTCACTTTCCTCCATATTTAATTTTGCTAGTAACCACACTTATAAGTGTAGAAATAGCAGTTACCCACACTTAGGCTAAATGTGGGGAGGTTAAGTGTGTGAAAGTGTTCTCCACACTTAATGCAAATGCAGGTAGAGCTATATTTTCTACACTTATAAATGCGGAGTAAGTACTAATTACCCACAATTTATGTGTGGCCATTTTACGCTATGCCCACTCCGGAAGATGCAAGAAATTATAATTTTTCCCATACTTAAAAGTGTTACTAGTGTCATTTTAGTTTTTAAAAAAATAATACAGGTAATTAATTTAAAACTTATTAAGTTAAAAATACAACAATTGTGTACAATTGTTCTTTTTTAAATTAACGAGTTTTACACTAATTACCAGCGCGCATCATCGTACATAAATGAGTAAAATTAATAAACCAATAAATTAAAATAGATCAAACATCAATTGAATAAATTACACATTAGTGTCTGGAAAAAAATAATTATAGACACAACAACAAAGACTAAAGTAATGATCAAAATTAAATATTCTTGCATTGTTTTAAATCCATCCTGCTAATTTTTTTATTGTAGGTAACTGATTGAACATTTTATTGCTCTATGTACTACCTAAAACTGTACTTTCAAAACATGCCCAACATCCAAGAATATATATAAAAAAAAAAACTCCATCTTCGTTTTCTTCACTGAGAGATGTTAGTTCCAGAAATGCAACCTGTTAGACAATTGAAACATACAAAAAAATGAATTATTAGAAAAGATAACCAAAGATATTAACTAAGATGCAGACTTTGCAGAATCAAATTTAAAGACACGCAACAGAGTTCAACCAACTATAGAACTACAACAGAGTTAAATCAAGAATAGAACCACAATCGAGTTCAATCAATAATATATAGAACCGTATGAGTACAACAAATACAGTGATTAACATAACAAACTATATAAAAGCAACTGAGTACAATGACGATAGTCCCTAAGCAACCTCAGACGATGAACTGGAAAGCAACATTCTTATCAAGATATGTTTAAACTTTCCAAAAGTATGATTGAGATTAGGTCATAGCACACACCTCTCTACAAATTGATTCAAAGAACAGTTTGACATTTGCTTGGTAACCTACCTTAATGAAGGCCAGTTTATTTACTTAACAGTGAGACCAAGAAGATAATCAAACCAAGCTAAACAATTATATGGTAAGGTGAATAGTTGAAGATAGAACAAGACCTTTTTGTCAATATTAGTAACATAAACAGTTCTTGCACACATCTCCCTTTCATCTTCAGACTGCACATGGCAGACACTAATTAGATGCTGATGCTCTAGCCTCTAGGTGTTTCATCCTATTGACTGGATATGCTAATACTGAGGCTTTCTAAATTTCAATTATAGCAA
The DNA here is from genome assembly GCA_029747015.1 of Carnegiea gigantea. Classification (NCBI taxonomy): domain Eukaryota; kingdom Viridiplantae; phylum Streptophyta; class Magnoliopsida; order Caryophyllales; family Cactaceae; genus Carnegiea; species Carnegiea gigantea. The sequence continues at coordinate 329,381 of JAKOGI010000105.1, read as the reverse complement.
TCAAACAAAGAACTAAGCTACACATTATAATGAATCACTAAAACACCAAAAAGGGAACAAAAACATACATAACTAAAACAAAACAAAAACCATAAACAAAAACAAAGTCAAAGAAAAACAAAGCTCACAAAACCAAGGAAACGAAACAAACTACTCAAATAAACACAAAGAAACAATCTCAGATATCCACAACTATTTACAATCTTAGATATCTACAACTAACAAGTATTCACAAAACAATAACACAACCAACGGTGATCATAGCCAACATGGCTCAACAAATCCCAAATTGCTCCTTGCGATCGATCACTCACATAATCACAGTCCTAAATATCCACAACTAAGAGTGAAAAAAAAAAGAAAAACAAAAGAGGGGAGGGTGGAATGATCACACCAGGTTGAATACGGAAGGAGAAATTCACCACACCAGAACAAATACAACCCTTAATCCAGCAATCACAACCCAGCAATCCAGCAATCACAACCCAGCAAACGAATTGAAGAACTAGAAAACAGAACACATGAAAAGGAGCGCAGGGTTTAGGGAATGGGTTAAAATGCATCAAAGAAGACGTAAATTGATAACATAGAGCGCAAAATCAAGCTAGAACTTGAACCTGAACAGAGAGATAGTACATATTTGAATAAATGATTCAAAAAGTACAATAACTTTATAACCATGAAATAATTGTCGTTAATTAAGTTGAAAAATAATTAGTGTCCAACCACGTAATGAAAAGCATATAATTGATTTGAATATGCGTATAAATTATGCAGCCACAACCTAAAAGGTAAATTTGTTTGCAATGCACATATATAAGATAAAAGCTGCATGGAACGAATGAGAACTCCATAGTTCTAGGTGAACACTTTACAAACCCGGACTTAGGATTCAATTTTGTTGCATGTTGCCCTTGGTTTCAACCTAAAACCATCAAACCTATACATTAGAGTTAAATACAACAAATAATGCTACTAAGAAAAAAAACTTTCTAAGAAGATTGCAAGATGTAATATCCATTAACCTTCGTAACTAGGTACTCTCACCCCACACACATTATGTAACATCCCTACCCTTACGCTAGTCTTTTTTGCATATTCCTTGATTTTGAAAAAAATTCGACAAAAGTTCCCCTAAAACTTGGCTATTTTCCTTTTACGACATGTCAAAAATACAATAAGAAATAAAAGAAACTGTTCACAATCTCAACGGCCACATGCTGGAGCAAATGAACTCAACAAACCACACGCTTAGAGCATCCAATACAAATCCAACAACCCATTATCATCAACAAATCCAACAAATCCATCAAGCCACGATATGGCATTTCAATGCACACACAAATCAAACAACCCATTACCATCAAAACATGCAACTTAAAATTTTTAAACTAATTTGTTGAACTTAGAATGTTCACATTTTGCAGTCTCTCAATAACACGTTGTCAACCATCTGTAGATCGGCTTTGTAATCGCATGCGTTTAAACCCTATTGTAGTTATCTCCAACTTGTAAAAAAGTGACTTGAATCAATCAAATTAAGATTAAGAAAACAGGAATGATAATATCATAGTTACCATGCCCGTATGATAACAAAGTGTCAAAACCTTCTTCTCACCACATACGAGCGTACTTTCTAATTGTATCAGGATCCTTTTTCAGTACCTTTTTTGTTATCTTCATCACTTCTTCATAAGTCAACTAACAAAATGTGTATAGGATTATAACAATTTGCACAGAACATGAGGGGTGTAGATTATTAAACGAAGAAGTTGAAACTCTTGTGTCACTTAATTCTTACCAAAAAAAGGGCAGAAAATAAAGTTTATTCTAAAAAAAAATACTGATACACCACATTTGTCTTTGGTCATTTGGCATTTTCAGCCCAGTGAACTTACTGTTTATTCCCACAATGGTAGTAAGGAGAAATGATATTATAGACTCATCCTAATATGAGAGCCTGAGCTTTTAAAAATTATAGCAAAGGCCTAAGAAAGAGGTTTATGTACTTGAATAAGGATCTTTTTAACATAGAATATCATCTATCAAACCACCATACAAATCCGAAGATCAACTTCAACAAAAAGGATGACTCGCACAACAAAGTAAACACAATTAACGAGAATTTAGTGGAGCTTTAAATGTAGCAAACACAACAAAGCCTACGCCATTTCCATTGAATCACGAACTTGTAGAGAACCTAAAGCCAAAAAAAATCAAATCTATAAAACCCTATGCGACTATAAATGATGTTAGAAAAAGAAGAGAGACTAAAAAGCATATAACGATAATAGGGAAGGGTCGAAGGCATCAAGTGGAAGACTAATTTATGCAATTTGGTGGTGAAGGAAGCAAATTAGGGAATGAACCTGAGGAGGAAAAAATTAAATCAAAAATTCAAATTAAAATTCTTAGAGACAGACAGATTGAACCTTCTTGGCCATCATCAAACTGACGTAGATTCCCTCATTGTCCACATGTAACACTCACCGTCCAATCGAGCACCGGCAACACTCACTGTCTGTTGCCCTTCCTTCACCCTGTCAAGGTGAATGAGTGCCTAGAGAAGTCAATGGACTACTGTTTTTGGCTGTCAAACTAAAAAATTGGAAAGAAAAATCGTGCCTGACTCCCTTTTTTTAGAGGAACCGTGTAATGATAAAGCAAATTATAACTAATACACATATATATTCATCATAGATAAGCCTTGTTGATTAGAATCACCCCTGAGAACTTTCAGCTTGGACAACATAGAAGACCGACTCCCAGACAGCCCATTGCGACTGAGGTCCAAGATCTCAAGTTTCTTAAGATTCCAGAGATTTTTAGGAATCGCCCCTATAAGCCTGCATTAGCTGAGATTGATATACCTCAGATTTTTCAACTCTCCAAAGCTACTCGGGGATGGAAGTTCTAGCTGAGAAGATTTACAAGGCAGATTAAGTTCATGCACTTCCAATCCCTTACAGTCCACAGCAGTCCAGTTACAGGGTGGCATTTTTGAGTAAAACCAGTTAGGAATCATGTCTCGCCTTTGTATTAGACTCTTTCCAAGAGCAGAAAGCATCTCCACATCATCGGAAGCAATAGAGGCGGAAGCACAAAACATATACAACAAGGCAATACTCAAAATGTGAGAAGTGTCTCTAGATAAGCCTAACATGAACACTCTTTTCAGGCTAATCACACAAAGAAGAGGCCGGATTACATCTAATGGATTACAGAAATTGTCTCAGGCACTCATAACTTGGTCCCTGTAATATTAGCAGCCAAGTTTTGTACGTGATAGAAAAGGTGAATTCTTCACAAAGCATTGTCACAGAAACTTAATGCATCAAGTTCAAAGAAGCTTCATAAAAAGGGGACTTAAGCTTATTATCCACACTGATAAGGAAACAACAGCGGAATGTCAGAAAATTTAAGCCTGCAAACACAGTGTTTAAAGTTTCTATTGAAATTCTTGTTGCAATTGAGCCAAATTAACATACAAATCTAGTGAATCAAGATTGAAAATAAACCTTATTGAAAATGAATTTTTATCCAAGAATATTGTGTTCCTAATATTATTTTTTAATGAATAAGTAGATAATTTTTGCTCCAACGAGAATAAGCTAACTGCCAAGAGAAATAGGCCCTTAGAATTCAAATTCCATCCCCTCCACAAAACCACACACCCTTTGTTCTATTGAGCAAACAAAATCGAAGCCCTTTATCATTTTTCAGTTCACAATTTCTCTTGCTTCCCAAATCACCACCATTATCGGAATTCCATCCTTAACCAAATAATTTGCAGCCAAAATCTCCTCTAATCCCACCCCTAATCACTAGTTTAATCAAGATTTAAGAAAACAAACACAGATTAATGGCAACAAGGGGAACATTCACTGCCCACTTCCAACCGTTAGTGACTCCACGAATCAGGCACAAACATTGAGCAAATTGACGGATCCCAACTCTTGCTGAATTCACATTAAACACTGATCAAATTGATGAATCTTGTTCACGAATCAAACAGTCCTCGAATCAACACAAACACATAATTCATATTACCAATAAGAAGACCTTGATATTAATAACAAGAAGGTAGAAATAGGGTTATTATACCAATAATTAATGGCTCCAAATATTGAATTCATATCATCAACAACGAGATAACAAATTGAACAGCAAGAAAGAGGTGATCACTGCCGGTAGAGTGATAGACGGGCAGCCGGCGAGCACGAATTGCCTGGAATTGTCACCAAGCCCGAGAACAAGCACTGAATGTGCCGTCAGACCTAGAAGCAGCGACACGAGCAAGCTTGGAGGATGCCGGAATTGTCACCGCTTAGTATGACCACCGACAGTGCTGAGAATGAAGGGCGCATAACTTGGCAGCAAGGTTTCTTAGAGAATTACTTGTGCGTGCGCTGAGGACAACGAAGAGCAGGGCAATCGTCCAACACTCGATTCACGCATACTGAATCTGTTTGCTTTTTCCTTTTTTTTTTAATCCATGGCCTAGGCGGAAAGTTAAAAATAAAGTTGGAAAAATAAAATTTTATGCTACCACACTTAATATCCGCAGTAAGTGTGCCTTATCTACAAGATACAAGTCCCCACGCTTAGTATGTGTAGACAAACTTTAATTACTTACCACCACTCTTATAAGAGTGGTTATATTTTTCCTCACTTATTTTATGTGGGAAAAAAACTGGGCACTCATTTTCACTTATTTTTCTGCTACACTTAATCAAGTGTGGTTAAATAAGAGTGGAAGCATGACCTTTTTTTGGTAGTGGAAGATCCAGATGCAAGTAGCTATACCCCTATGCACATGGCTGCATATAGAGAGATCGTTTGCAATAGACCCTTGTAAAAAGCTTTAAGAAGATATTTAGATGTTGAAAAATGGTTGGTAAAACAATTTGGCGAACACAAGACCTAATTACTTAAAATAACATAAATTAACATGAACAATAGACACTGCAATAAAGGTTGCTTCCCTCCACATTTAATTTTTCTTATAACCACACTTATAAGTGTAGAAATAGCAGTTGCCCATACTTAGGCTAAATGTGGGGAAGTCAAGTGTGTGGAAATGTTCTCCGCACTTAATGAAAATGCGGGTAGAGCTATATTTTCCACACTTATAAATGCGGAGTAAATACTAATTACCCACAATTTATGTGTGGTCATTTTACGCTATGCCCACTTTGGAAGACAAAGAAGTTAACTTAAAACTGCTACTAGTGTCGTTTTAGTTTTTCAAAAAATAATGCTAGTAATTAATACAAAACTTGCTAAGTTAGAAATAGAACAATTGTATACAATTGTTCTTTTTTTAGTTAACAAGTTTTATATTAATTGCCAGCATCACCCTACACAAATGAATAAAATTAACAAACCAACAAATTAAAATAGGTCAAACATCAATTAATTAAATAAATTACACATTAGTGCCTGGAAAAAAAAGTAACTATAGACATAGCAACAAAGACTAAGGTAATCAAAACCAAATATTCCTACATTATTTTTAATCCATCATGCTATTTTTTTTTTTTTTTTTGGGGGTAGCTAGCTGATTGAACATTTTATTGCTCTATATACTACCTAAAACTATACTTTGAAAACATACCTAACATCCAAGAATATATAAAAGAATCTCCATCTTTGTTTTTTCACTGGGAGATGTTTGCTCTAGAAATGCAACCTGTTAGATAATTGAAATATACAAAAAAATAAATTATTGGAAAAGATAACTAAAGAGATTGACCAAGACACAGATAGCACATCAGCACCAGAAGTCTAGCACTAATCCACATGGCAATGGAAAAACACCTCACCATAACTGAGTTCAACCAACGATAGAACTGCAACTAAGTTTAACTAACAATAGAATCCAAGTGAATTTATTCAAACAATATAACCCCAACCAAGTTCAACCAACGATAGAACCACAGTCGAGTTCAACCAACAATAGAACCACAGACATCCACAGCCTAGTTCAACCAACAATAGAAACCAAGTTGGTTCAACTAAACAATGGAACCCCAACTGAGTTCAACCAACAATAGAATCACAACAGAGTTGAACCAAGAGTAGAAAGGCAAATGGAGTTCAACTAATAATAGCATCCAACTAGTTTAAGTAACAATAGAATCAACTGAGTTCAACTGATAATAGAATCTAACGGAGTTCAACCAAGAATAAAACCACAACTGGGTTTAACTAACAATAAAACCCTAAATGAAAATGAATAGCATACTCTTACCAGGTTGTTGAAGAGTGGCGAACAACTTTTCGTAAAGAATCTTGCTCTGTAAGTCCTCTGTCCATGCTCATTTCCCAAAGGTAAGATGCTCACATGGATCCACTACTATGCTTATTTCAGTCGCTCCAAATGCTCTAATATGTACCTAGCTGAATCCAACAAGTTGCTTTTCCGAGGCATCATCTATAGCTCTAGATGCTTTCGAGTATACCATTACAACATGGTCCCATCGATATCACCCTTGTTCATCGCAGATATTTGCACACTAAAACTCTACATTTCACAGGACAATAGCTCATCGGTAGGGATATATTCAACTCCAACTTCTGTTTGATACAGTTTTCTCTTCCCAGCACCTGATTTCATAAATCTCAGCAAACTTAGTTGATTTGGGGCTGACAACAACTTGCATGTGTAATCTGTATAGGTTAAGCCATGTCCGAAATGATATACATGCTCCTCGGTGTAGAAATGATAGGTCCTTTTAGGATATCGTCGAGAAGGATTCGCCCGGATGTTCATGTCTAGTATGGACCAGTATTAAGGGCCTTTTGCTAACAACAGCAACCATAGATACGAGTTCCATCTGTTTACCAGGCATAAGAAGACTAACTCGATCTCTATCTTCAGTTTCTTGGTCAAGTCCAGCCGAACAACCAGGATGACATAATTAGATGCTTGGGCCATGAGAAGTGCTTCGTCAAATGTTGAATTGGATTCACAAGCTACATCAAGGCACCCGCACACATAACTTGTCTTCTTGATGTATTTTCATAGACCTTCGACGTAGTTCTTTGCTCTACATGGAATTCCTAGGGGGAAAAGAAAAAAGAATTGGAATCTATGGGGCTTGAGTAGAGGACACAACCAAAAAATTATGACAAGTTTTGCCAAGACCAAAACTATTCAGAAACAATGCATACACTTGATAGCTAAGCCTTAAAAAGAATGATCCTTAAGAATGATACAACAAAGAATATTATTCAGATGGTATAGCAACACTGATGTTGCATACAAAGCATTAACTTGAATTTTTGTAAAGTTCATTCAACAAAAGAGAAGTTTATGAAGCATAGCAGAACTTTGCCAATTAGCATTATATAAAGACATGGCTACACAGTGTTCAGATTCATATATGATTTCTGCATGAGTTAGACTTGAATATCCACCTAATAGTTGGCTTGAAGTGCTTGCACTAGAGCCAATGATAGCTAATGATGACACATCATTTTTGTTTAAAGGTAAGAACTTCTTATCATTCTTAAGAAGCACTATGCCCTACCTTACTGCTTCAAGAGCCAGTCCATGGTGCTCTTTCGTGTAGACATCTTGGCTTCCCAACCTTCTAAAGGTTCCTTTTAAAGGGTCTCTATCAAAAAAGCCCAGCCGAAATAGAACAGTGATTAGGTTTTGCAGAGCTTAGTCCGCATCTTCCTCTTGAAGCCTTCCTTTTTCAATTACAAATGCAGTATTATAAAGCATATAAGTTCCACAATTTATATCCCCTCCTGCAAATGGTGGTTCAAAATTCTGTCAATGCAAAGCAATTGACATTAAACAATGGAACAAATGTCTGAAATGAAAATCCTAACTCTCAAGAAGCAAACAAAAGGTCAAGACCTGCTAACTGTGGTCTGTGTGCAATCTTCAATGCAAATGGTTCTTTTGAACAAAAACTACCACATCAATAGCTCGTACATGCATTAGTATGGCCTTTATTCCATGAATGCATAACTCAATCTAGCTACAACACATGTTGACTGACCTTGTTTCTCGTGGAAATAGATCTAAGCTGGAATACAAAATTGATTCGAAACCACTTTTGATTGTTATAAACAACACATATTAATCCACACTTTTTGTCCTTAAATGACACAAATTAGGAATAAAAGGTTACATAGTTAAGCTAAACCCAACTGCAATCTAGTTCTGATATGCACCCCTAGATTCTTCGTTTTTCTTGATAATTGCAATTTACAAGCTGATTCCTACCTGTAAAATTCAAAAGGTTATTTGAAGGAAGAGAAACAGGTTTGGTGTTTATTGCTATAAACCATAAAAGGAAAAAAAAAATTATGTTAACCAGCAGGCTTCCAAAAACAGGTTCATCAAAACCAAATCTTAAGCTAATAATTAATCTCTACTTCAATAAAATAACTCCTCACTAATCCCGTTTTATCTATAAATCATCTACGAAAAACAAAATCTCAACTAGGCAATAGTATTGAACAACATCTCCTTCAAACTAAATGGAACATACTAATAGAACACCGCCTATCCCTAATTCAATAAACCACTCAATATTGACTAAGTTTTACACCATTATAATCAAAATCTCACATAAAACTTAACCGACAGTCTAGCCAAGTTGAGATAGGCATCAAGATTTGCCATATTAAGCACAGATCAATGAATAGACAAACAGATGAAATCGCCCAAGAAAATCAATATAAAAAATAGACCATCAGATTCAGTCTGCACAACAATTTAATCAAAAACTAAGACTAACTGATTAGAGGTCCCAATTCAACTATGTGCAATCAAGTTATTGCATTTTAATGTGATTCACAATTTAAGAGCAAAATTAAATCAACAAACATGAAGAAAGAGGTGCACCTGATTGAATTTTCGCAAACAACTTGTGGATTAAAATTTGAGGGAGATTTAACCGAATCTCAGCCCAATAACCTCAATTGATTAAGTCCAAATTAAAAGGCCACCAGTGCTAGTTCTCGATCATCGCATAAGCTAGGTTGGAGAATCATTAAAGTGTTTCAATTTGTTGATAATTCGAATGAGAGAGAGAGATTGGAAAAGTTTAAGGGGCCTTACTGTTTGGGACCTCGTCCAATTCAAGGGAGTGACTTGAGTGAGAAATCTTAAGGTTCCATTGATCAATTTGCTGCTCAAAATTAGAGGACTTCAATTAGAAATCAGGAGAGAATTGCTGAGAATTCAATACCTAGATAAATAGAGGTGCATTGAGGAGGCTTCTGGGGATCAGTTGTATGGAAGAGAAAGAGTCTATCTCTAATCGATTGAGTATGAAAATTCAATGCCTGACAATTCAATGTGAAAGCTTTTATTTTCTTTTTGAAGGGGGGGGGAGGCTCGTAAACTAGCCACTTTTCCTTTATATTTTATTTGTTAGGCCCTCAAATAATTTTCGGGCTAGCTAGCTCTCAATTAATACTCAATTTGCGTATGTTTTTTGAGTGGTGTTTGTTTTATTCCTATGACGAATATATTTACATATAAATATTGAAATATTTTGTACAAATTTTCTCCTTAACATAATAAAAAGTAATTATAAAAGCTATTTTAAATCCTCCACACTTAATAAGTGTTGGAATAGGTTCATAATTTATCCACACTTGTTTAATGTGAAATCAAGAAAATTACTAAATCTTATGATTTTTCTCTCCACACTTTAATTAAGTGTGGTGATGCCAATGCGGGGGGATGCATTATTTTTTGTACAGAGATGAGGGGTAAGAATGTTGCGTACCTTGAGCAGTAAGCGGTAACATACTACTAATTTGGCCACATAGCAGTCTACAATCAAACAATCAGAGGTGAATGGGGAAAACCACAATTGGGAATAGGCTCCGACTCAAGCAATCAGAGGTGCGATAATACCACCCTGTTAAGATCAAGCTACTAGCCTACAAAATTGCATCACACGCAGGAAAAAATAATTTTAAGTAGAACATAATAAAAATCATTACTCAAACAAAAGCTAAAGGATGGACTATAAGCACGCAATCCGTGATTTGCAACCTTAATCCTAGTTCTTCACAAATTTTCATCCTGAGCCATATCCTTCATTATACCTACAAACTTCAAATAATTTCTAATCACTTTGCTCAAACTTTTTGTTGACCATCATTAACCTCTTCCACACCCCGAAAGGCTAATCATCTTGCACCTCCTTACTAGTACATTCTCACTCATCCTCTTAACATGACCAACCCAACTTAGTCTAGACTCTCTCATCTTATCTTCTACGGGTAGAACTCCTACTTTCTCTCTAATTACTTTATTCCTAATTCTATCTAATCTCATATATCTGCACATCAATTGAATCATTTTCATCTCTGCTGCCATTAACCTTTAGAATTGAGGCTTCTTAATTGGCTAGCACTCTAAACCACATAACAAAGCTAGCATGACTTCCATACGATAGACCATCCCCTCTAATCCTACAGGGGTTTCCTTATCGCATAATACGTCGGAAGTAATCCTCCATTTTTGCCATCCCGCTCTAATATATTGGCTAATATCTTCGTCAATATTTCCTTATCCTCAATGATCGAGCCTAAATGCCTAAACTTCTCAGCCTTAGTATTGCCACACCACCTACGATGACTTCTTCCCTGTCCGCTTCCTCAGCCTTAAACTCACATCTTAAATATTCAGTCTTTAATATGCTCAATCTAAATTCCCTAGATTCTAAGGTATGTCTTCATTTCTCTAACTTGCTATTAAGACCATCCTTAGTGTCATCTATAGGAACAATATCATTAGCAAATAGTATACACTATGGTACCTCGTTCTGAATCCCTTTTGTGAGTACATCCATAATGATAATGAAAAGTAACAGGCTTAAAGCCGACCCTTGATGCAGCTTAATGTCAATAGGAAAGCAATTCATGTCTCCTCATGAGGTCCTTACACTTGTTTTTATCCGTTACACATATCTTTGATAGCTAAGATATACATCTTCGGCACCGTTTTCTTCTCCAAACACTCTCTTAACACCTCATGTGGTACTCTATCATACCATTTCTCTCGATCTATAAACACCATATGAGATCATTTTTCCTATCAATATACACTTCTATAAACCTTCTTGGGAGATGGATTACTTTGGTAGTCGATCTACCTGACATAAAACCAAACTAGTTTTTCAAAATTGAAATATCCCTCCTCAACATTCTCTTAATTACCCTTGCCCACAACTTCATTGTGTGACTAAGTAGTTTAATACCTCTATAATTATTATAATCTTGAATATCACCCTTGTTCTTGCAAAGTAGGATGACTATACCAAATCTCCAGTCACAGGGCATCTTTGTAGTCTTAAAAATGACCTTAAAATGCTCCATTAACCACCCTATTTCCTTTTCTCCCGAACACTTCCATATTTTAACAGGGGTACGGTCTAGGCCTATAGCCTTTCCAGTCTTCATCTTTATTAATGTGTCTCTAACATCCTTTTCACTAATACGACTGAAAGCCTATAGATTTGCTGCTCCTCCTGAACCCCTCTCTCGTGTCCTCGTGAATGCTCACTCAACTCGCCATTAAATAGTTTAGAAAGTAACTCCACCATTTCTCCCTTATTTTAGCATCCTCCACTAAAACCTTACTGTCATCTCCTTTGGTGCACATTACATTTCCTAAGTCTCTTGTTTTCTTTTCTGTAACCCTTACTAACTTAAAGACATCCTTCCCCTTTCCTTAGTCTCCAGCTTTGGCTATTGTTCTTTGCTAAAATGACAACTTTCTTTGCTATCTTTTTAGTCTCCTTAGACCTAACAAAATTAACTTCTTTTGCTCTGTTCGATCTACTATCGATTATAGGTGCATATGCATCTTGTTTCTCATTGAGTTTCTCTTTCACCTCTTCATTCTATCACCAAGCTCCTATTATTCTGCCTCCACCTCCTCTAAAGATTCCTAAGACCTCCTTAGCTGGCCTCTGAATGCACTCAGCCTTTGCTTCCCACATTATATTTAGATTATCTACTTGCTTCTAGCTCCCTTCTACTTTAATCTTCTTCGCTAATATAGTGGTGTTCTCAGAGTAAGATTCTATCATCTAACTCTAGGATCTCTGACACTTCTCTTCTTCCACTTCAAATTCGTAATCACCATATCCATTACTAATATTTTACGCTGAGTCCTCAAATATTCATTGGGTCTCATTGTACAATCTTTACACAACATACTATTGTTCACCCTAATTAGGAAGTAGTCTACTTGAGTTTTAGTAAGGCCACTCCTAAAAGTCACCAAGTCGTCGTCCTTCTTCTTAAAATGAGAATTAACAATCACCAAATCATATGCAACCACAAAATCCAGAATTGATACCCCTCCATAATTTCTTTTCCTATAACCGAAACCTCTATGTGTCCCATCATACCCATCTGCCCTAGTTTCGACATGTGCATTAAAATCACCACCCAATAAGAGTTTCTCAATTTGGGGTGTACTCTGCATTACTTCTTCCAATTCCTCCCAAAATTCCCTCTTAATTTCATCCGCCAGCCCTATTTGTGGTGCATAGGCACATATCACATTAAGGATTTCTGCACCCACCAACTTAATTAGCATGATGCAATCACTCTTACACCATACCTCTACAGCTTAATCAATCAATCCCTTTTGGACCACAATTCCAACTCCATTTCTAGCTCTAGTACACCCCGAATACCACAACTTATACCCATCAATTTTCGACCTTTAGCTCTCGCCCACTTAGCCTGTTGGAAACAAGCAATGTTAACCTTATGTCTACGTAAAGCTCTAACTAATTCTATAGACTTGTTAGTAAGGGTCTCAACATTCAAAGATGGAAAACGCACCCTATCAAACCCTACTCTCTTCCTAATCCCTTTCCCCCTAGGAGAACAGGCCTGAGCTACTCCATTACTCGCAACTAGTTAAAAATAATATTAATAATACTGATTAAAAAAACTAATATTAGTAGTAGTAGTAGTAGTAGCAATGATAATGCAATTGAATAAACAAACTACTAATAAACAGGAACGAATAAAGGTAAAGGCTAATTAAGCGACCAACAAGTAGCAAGAGTAATAAATAAGTAAAAATTAACAATAGTAACAAAGCACTGATAGCTAGATCCAACAAGACATAGTAGCCATACCAAGCTAAAAGCAACAAAGATAGACCTAGCAATAAATGATACTAATGATAAGAGCAAAGGTAGTACCCAAAAAAAAAAAAAAAAACAAAGTGCTTAACAAAATTAGCAAATCCGACAACTGCACGGATGATCCACACTAAGTAAAATTGTATACCTCTCCAGACAAATTACCAAAAAGCTAGATAGATAAATAAATAAAATTTAATGCCTCAAACCAAATGTGGACAAAGAGCATGGACAAATGCAAAATAAGTAGAACTAAATAGTAATAGTAAGAGTATGGTAAATAATAATAATAATAATAATAATAATAATAATTATTATTATTATTATTATTATTATTATTATTATTATTATTACAACAACAATACTACTACTAATAATAACGGTAATCATATTAAGACTAAGTAAATAATAATACTAATGAATACTACCAAAATTAATATCACACGATAAGTTAAAATATACAAATACAAAAGCTAGCAAAACTAAAGGATGTAAATCGACAAATATATTATGCGCTCCAACAATTATTGGCGGTAACAGAACCAAAGTTATAGTGTGCCCAACCGGCCAACAAACCAGATGTCAATAAAATAATAATAAGGAGAGTGGTGATAAATAAGAAGTAAAATCTCTAAATATAAAAGGGCAAAGTGAATGAAGGTAAATCCAAATACCTGAAATACTAACAAAATACAGATAATAACCAATAGTATGCAAATCAAAAGAAACCTAAGAATTGGGGAAAGCAAGCCCTGGAGAGTGGAGAGCACTCTCAAAAAGACACCCCCCCCAAACAAATAAGAACACATAAGCAAAAGGGGGAGTTTGGACCAGAGCCTAAAATAGGCAAATCGGGCCTCAACGGTACTATTGTCCCACTACAAGTTTGGGAAGGTTGTACTGGTGCCCCCTCCCACTGGCAATGGCTTAACCTACCTGGTTCGACAGCCTCTGAGAGAAGCAGTAGTGTGGAGGAGAGAGAATGGGTGCAGATCAGGGGGCTAATGCAAGGGTCTGGTTCAACTTGTCACCGGGCTAACGAGTGATAACAACGATGTCGGAAAAAGCCAGAAAGAGCACCAGGCAGAGAGGTACAAAGGCAAAGAATAGGCAAGACAAACGCAACACTAACAACAACCACGAACAAGAAAACAGGGGAAAGGAGTACAACTCACCACTGGCGGCACACTAGCCGGACGCCAACTGCTGTGGGCCCGTAACCTTTTCTTTTCGCTTGTAATCCGATCCGCCTACAGCTCGGGACGGTAGCCAGACCAGTTGACACAGAGCGTGTCTAAGTGAAACAGAGTGCGCCTTTACCGGTGAGGTGCTGGCCAATGCGATGCCGGAGACGACCTGTCAAGCAGGCTAGAGAAGCGGCCGACAAAAGAAATCGAAGGGAGCTTTCACGTAATCACTAGAGAAAGAAACAATATGAAAACTGTCCAATAAAATGGAAGTCGCTCAGAACACTGAAGGATGAATTTAACTCGAAAAGGTTTTCACTTTTTTTAACACTAGCAACACAATGTAAATCAGAAGTCATACACAGTCAAATTGAGGATCAATAACGACATATAATATCTTAACAACGGCCAAATAGCTTCTTGTCAAATGATTATTCTTAGGTAGTAATAATAAGAAGCAATACAATTAACTTTCAAGAAATAGATTAAAAGATTAAGGGAAATAAACCAATAATATCAAACGAAGATTTATGCACTTACATTGATCACTGAAAGTTCACAAATTGTAAATATGCATTGAAATGGGTAGAACTAATAATATACAATACATCAACATGGAACCTAATATTGTGTTCTCGAAATTAAAGTAAAAATAAACAAATAACAATAGAAAATAAAAAAGAACTCAAGGAGATAACAAAGAATTCCATGCCTTCTGCTACTTGCAAAAATTGAACAAAATCTTCAAAAAACCAAAAAAGGATTAAATTACTAGAAGTAGAATCAAAAAGCAACTTCTGTTCAAATATTTCCCAAACATGTTGATATAGATTAGATGAGCTAAACCATAAGTCAGTGTAGTTTATAATCCCTTAGAGTTACTACTTTGAAAAGTAACTTAATTTTATGTATTTTAATTTACACTCTTGGACAAATCTTCACATAAGCTGCCAATATAATGAACAAATTAAAAGGGCTCACCCAACATTTCTCCTTAATTTACCAATAATATTATCATATAGTCTTCACCGAAGCTAACATACATAAACCTTATTTTTTAAAAAAAGGGGGGGGGGGGGACCCATATTGCAGTGGAGGTGTTGCTGCGATTGATCATATCCATGCAACAGCTAGTGAAGTGGCACAAGGCACATAAGTACGCCATTTATGCTTGCCAAGTTAGTGTTATAAAAATCAGAACAAGTGAATTAGAGACATCAATTATCCAAACAAACTTGCAGTAATTGAATCATAGGTAACCATATGCAAACTAGCCTTAGAAAAATTCACTTTAACAATGCTTTTGAAGGCAGCTGGCTACAACTTTTGTGCCTAGAACTTCAGAGGTTATGCAATCTCATCATAGCCAATAGATCACTTCCGTATAAAGAAAACCCATATACCAATGAAACTCCATCTATGTGCTATTTTCCTTACACTAGAGCAACGCAACAATATGTAGCATGTTTCCTAGGACCTAATCGAATGGTTAAACAAGTAATGTGCACTGTTATTATAAACATGAATGTTCTCAAGAAATAATTTGTTGTCAACGAGTTACTTCGCTACCTTACCTCCATTTGGGTTTGCTTTTGATTTATCAGATTTTGTATATTTGTCACTAACCAGTGTTAGGGGCATCTTTGCATGTAGTTCTTGTAACTTTTTATCCTTTGATATTAGTTTGCCATGTTCGTCATGACATTGGCAGGGAGCCTTTTAACCTGGCAAAATTAAAGTACACAAGGTAAATACAAACTTAGCCCAAAAGCAAAATAGTAGTAAGAGTCATATAGCTTATGATCCTTTACGCCATAGGATTATTACTCTGATATTAGCTCCACAATGCCCCACCTTAAGTAGACAATTGCATCACTGTGGTAGACATTTGATTTGGAAATCCATAAGTTTGACTAAACTCTTTTAAGTTTAATTATCCTTCTTGCAGAGTAATGCAACTGAAGCTCTTCACAAAAATGACCCTAAAACTTTGTCGGGTTATTCTAAAACATGCATCTATGATTATTTTATGTAAGATTCATACATATGTGAAACAACATATAATTGTTTCAGACGTTATAAACCATATAGGCAACTAATAGAAGCAAAACATAGAAAAAAGCATGCTCACAGGCTTTCCAAAAGGATGTTTAATCCATATTGTCCTAGACTACATTCTGACTAACTTTTATACCTGAAAAAAGGTAAAGTCATGAGCTCCTCAAGCCCAGCAAGCAAATATGGCCATCTACATCTTTTAGTCATTCATTTTGAACAATAATATCATGGCACATAAAATAACTCAGGAATAACAATCAAGGATTATACAAATATATTCTCGATAAAGAAATAAATTTGGTGACTTGTCCTTTGTTAACCCTACTCATCCTAGGTATATCTCTTGGACTAAGTCCTAAAGCAAGCTTTATTGATAATTTATCATTAAACCAACCATAATCGTCCCATACTAGTCATATCCAACCGGCTCTTATCCTTGACTTGAGTTCGAAAGAAAGTAAAACCAGTTAACATGGAAAAATCATTCAAACGTATGGAAATCACATATGTCCTTACTAATTAACTAACATGACCAAACATATATGTACTTATTATTTCAAATGAAAGAAATCTTATCGCACTATTTTAAATTCAAAAATTATAACTTACTTGCAGAACAAGTTCCTTAATTCAAGAACAGCAACAAAGCTCATTTCAAAGTGGGATCGTGGTTATGATCTGACATATTGGACTATCGATACGCTAGCCAGCACAAAGTTGTACTAGGTCTTTCAAAAACCATTAAAGGATGCGACTACCCACAAATAGAAATTCCTAGCAAACTCAAGGATCTACTAGGCTTGCAAATGTTAGCAAGCTCGGTGCCTCATTGTCCAAACAAAATAACTAGTAAGCACGAAGCTCTGCTAATCTTACACATGTCGGTAATCTCAAGGCTCCACTAACCAAACAAAATACCTAGCAAGCACGAAGCTGCGCTAGCCTTACAACATAAAAATAGTTGGCACTACCGCAAGCACACGGGTGTTGTAGTTTAGTTTTAATATCGTTCTGCCAGAGACCAAATGTAAGCTATTGATTTTTGACCTATAATAAAAGGCTAAGCAAACAAGTTCCAATGGGTGATTCAAATTACACAAATTAACTAACTGGAAAATTCAATCGAATTAAGATATATAGGGAATTGTTTTGCCTAGTAAAGGGTTGGATCAATGGATTAAATCATGCACTTAACTTAGATTGGATGATTGAAAGGAGTGCAATCGATCTAAAATTCAACCTTTTCTTTCAAAATAAACGTAAATTGCCTAAACTAGTCCAATTAATATTCTTTCAAATGCCCTTGGTCTAAGTTGTAGGTTTTTGATTAGCTAACGTTCCCTCTTAACAAGCAAATATATTTGAAGTATTGCTAAATCAAGCCCTAATGTGTCAGTCAAATAGCAAGTTTCTCCTTTCAGTCCTTCACTCAACTATCTAACATAAGCAAGCAAATTTGGCCAAAATTCACTCACACACTTCAATCACAAGGTAGAATTCAATCATTCCAACACAAAATAAGCATAAACAATGAAGATTAATAATCCAACATCAATACTTTGGCTAACAAGTTCCCAAATTAGACAAACGACTCAGTCATGTTCAAAATTAACAATAATCTAAAACAAGAGTTCAAGAAAAATGCCGAAGGAGAGAAAACTTAGCAGCAAATAGTAATTCTCCAATGGTGTCCCAATCTTCAACTCTCCAAAGTGAAAGCTTTCCTTCAATTTTGTTCTCTAACTATGATGATCAAGAATGATATTTGCTAATCAAGTTTGCTTAATAAAAATCCTACTAATTAGCTAATATAGATGTGTTTTTAAGGAGAGTATGGGCAATAAACAATAGGGTATGTTTTAGTCTTCCACCTATTCTACTTCACCCATGCCTTATTTCTTTTCTGCATTTAGAGAAGCAACAAGTATACATATACACCCAACCCCCCAAAAAAAAAAAACTCATGATGAAGAAGGATTGAGATGTGGCCACTAAGTGTAAGCAAAAATGGGGATGAGAATTATTATGCATACTCTTACTACTCCTCTTTTCCACCTTTTTCTCTCACTTTTACTACTTTACCAAGTAAGGAACTCGAGAGGGAAAGAGGAGAGTGCTAGATTGGGAATTTTACTCAAGGTAGGGCTAATCCTACTTGCTTTCAATTTTGCCTAAGGATCAAGGGTTTAAAAGAAGATTAAGAAGCTATCTTAAAAGTGTGGGTTCTCTTAAGCCCTTATATTAAAAAAATAGTTTTAGAGTTAAAATATTTTATTGTGATGTATGATTACGTTATTGACAAAAGTTATAGTGTTTCTTTATATGGTTGGTTTATTTTAACTATGACATTTTAAGTTATGCATGTCATATCGCACTAAGGTAGATGTCATGATTGTTGAGATATATTCTTTAAATTTTTTTTTCTATGTTATCTTGCATAAAAGGTGGTATTAGTAAATATTTGAGTTAATGCTTATGAAAAGTGGACTTGGCATGATGTTATGGTTTATGAATTAGAATGATGAAATTACTTACTTACCTTACTAGACATGTAAATTATGATTTTGCAATGTTGAGAAATACACGGAGTATTGTTGAGTTACATGTTATCATATGACTTTTGTAACTTATTCTACTGTGGGTTGTGATATTAGGACATGTTTTGGAATTCGATTGAGTTAGTGTGGTATGACATGATTTTTTTTGGATGAGTTAAATAATTGAAGTATACTTTTGAAAATTAATTTAATACATGTAAAGAAAAGGATAGTTTAGTATTGTGATAAAATTATTTATGTACTCTTGATGTGGTAGTAGTGTAATATTAAACTAGGAAACAAAATTCAAAATAGAATTCCCACACATGCTAAAGAAAAATAAAAGTCAGAACTATTAGTAATTAAATAATGAGGTGTTACTTGATTTTGTGACGAAAAAGTTATATATAGTAGAGGTATAATAATAACAACATCAACACACACACACACACACACACACACACACACACACAAAGACTACAAAGCCAAGTTGGAACACTTGAGCAAGTAGTATTTTATATAATATTTGGTATGACCTTATAATAATTTTTTAGCACTTGTCGTTCATAAAAACAAAATGGGTACTACTTGCAAGATTATTTTCATGGGCTCCCAGATATCGCTTTTAATTGAGTTATGAAAATTATTAAACAAAAATTATTAAGATTTGTATTTGACATCATATGAAATGGTCCTAGTTCGATACCAAAGATCATATGTACATTTAGGTTATAAAGCCGCTGAGTTTGATTTTGGTAACAGACTTGAGTAAACTAGTATCTAAAGGGACAAACAGTTATGTGAACCCATATTCGAGATTTGTCCGTAGATTCCGACTAGTGTCTAATTTTTCACTTAGCAGCAGATTCCACAGTGGCAGGTTCCACATAGTGGCAGTTTTTCACTCAGAAAGATGGTAGTGTTTCACCAAGATGAGGCTATAAGTTCCATATCCCTTAGACGTTAGTCCCCCCAGCCAGGTAGTCTTTTAGCCGAGGCCATTTCCTATCTTACTTACACTGGTGCAAGAACCAATTTTGGTGAGTAGTGTGCCCTTAGTGAATCTCTAGGCCGAAAGGAAATTGAATTGGGATAAAAAGTCTATTTATATGGGAAATGTGCAAATTCCTTTTCTTTCTAACTCCTCGAGCCTAATTGTGTTGTTCCTCAGGATTTTAATAGTGCATTATTTGGGCTCAGGAAGAAAGGTTTGCGATGATTTGAGAGATTTATTTGTCTATAATAATATCGCTATCAATACGACTATTATTAGTGTGACTTATTGTGTGTAAAAACTATTTTGATTTTGGGAGGCGAGAACTCCCATTGAGTTATGGTTGCTTAACCTCTCCTAAAATTTCCCTTTTAGATTCTCAATAAGATTAAGATATGTGGCATGACGTGTTCTTTGGGGGCTGATGCTTGGATTTAAAGAGGTACCTTTTGTAACTTGCATGTATTGACTTTTTGTAATTAGAATGTAATGTAACATTTGCAAGTTGTACCATTTTGTTGCATGTAATAGATGCCCTTAATTGGCCTTAGTTGCCTCCTAACAAAACTCACATAATTTGTTATGTTGCTTGTGATGAGGATCATGAGGACTCCATTGTAGTATATGGTCGTGAGGCTCTAAAGTCTACTTCTTTTAGACTTCATGGATGGAGCATGAAGCTCTTTGTTAAAAAACAATATCCGCAACTCAAGAAGAATTGTCTTATATTTAGCCTTAAAAGTCCTTTCAAAAGATTCTAGCGATGTAATGCTCTTACCATGGGACAGGCATGTTACATTTCGTGTTGTCAGAGCTTAGATTTGCATAGTTTCATGAAAATACGCATATGCTTGAATGTGTGTGACAATCTGTGAGGGTTGCATGTGAAAAACAAGGGGGTGATAATTGTTTGGAGTAAGCTAATTGTTGTTAAGCATACTCTTTGTAGATGATAGCATGAAGCCAGCCTAACCAGGTTGTTTTAGTAATCAATCCTTCAAGTTCCTTTATTTTAAGAAAGCATGGTGGAATGCGACGTTCTTTTGGTTAATCGTATGTCGGTGTAGTGTCCAAGACCATCACGAGCTTCCCTACATTGAGTAGGTTTGAGTATTCTTGAGTCTTCTTCTTATTGGTGGAAAATGGTGGGAGCTTCGTCACCAGCTTTTGGCAAAGCTTCCAAGTGAGGGGGAATGATGCCCTTGTACTTTCTTAGACTTGGTACAGTTCCTTATACATGTAGAGCATATGACTGTAAACTCAGATTGAGGGCAATTATGACTTATACATCAAGGATATCGAACTAAGAAGTGGGTAGAAGAGGACTTGATAGGAGATAGTGTGCTTTTAGAGCCTAATGATGATGTGAACCACTTTAGCCGAGGAAGAATCACATAAGATCCTTTATTAACCATATGACAGAAAGAGACGGACATGATCTAGGCCCTAAACTGTGCATGGCTGATGCTTGGTAAAGGGGCATGACTATTCCTCGAGACCAACCAGAGTACTTATTACCAGCTTTGGTGGAGAACAAAGGTGCTAGAGGAGATGTTAATAAGAACCCCACCACAAATTTTAGTGCCTCCGACAACGACTTTACTAATCCAGAGTATAATCCTGTAGATTCGAGTATAGAGTTTCATGCCTTAGATGACATCTCTGATTTTGAGGCTACAAATGATGATTTGGAAAGGGAATTTAATGGTGATGAGCTCCGAGAGTTTACTGCTTGGAAGCCTAAGTGGTTTGATGAGGACGACCTTAAGGGAGACTTTGAGCCTGAGTGGGATTCTGATGATGACCCCGAGATGAATGACTCTAAGAGTCATACTGACTTCAGAGAGTACCCTAGGGATGATGATAAAATGATTAGCTACATAGCCTTCCTTAATCTTGTGTAGCACCTAATAGGGTCATTTTATAAGCAGGTATCATCATCATCCTATGTGTGTTGTCCATGCTAATGGAACTAGATGCACTAACTATTAGAATGTTAAAGGTAGGAAGTACCTAGAACCATCTTCTTGGCTAATTGGTGACCATGAAGTTATAAATTTTGTATCTAGAATTTAAATGAACTATATGATCCATTACTATGAACACTTGGCTTATGAGCCATAATTATTTTGGAAGAAATGCAGGAAGTGAAATGTGTTTTAGCTTCTTGTTATGTTGTGCAATTGGTTTTGACTGCTTGTAAGTATCATCCAATATGTGCTTGTTTGAAAATATTAGGAATGGGACCTTCGTCATTAAGTTGGGAATAGGATTAGTAATGCCAAAAGTGTGTATATACATACATATATATATATATATATATATATATATATATATATATATATATATATATATATATATATATATATAATTCTAATGAGAGAGCATGATATCATACAATTACTAATTAATTACAGTAACTTAATTATGACAGATGCCCCCATGGGTCATACTTCTATGACTAACTGCCATGGAAGTATTGTGCAATGTTTAGGAACTAAAGCAACGTAAATTTGGGAGAGGTCCTGATCCTCTAGTTTATGAGGATTGGATTCGTAAGATTGAAGATTTGTTTGAGGTGATGGGATATCCATCATAATTTAGGGCACGATTAACTTCCCATTAATTCAAGAAGGAAGCAAACTTTTGGTGGGCTACTTTCAAACCTCAAGTTGGACAACCTCAGCTGATGCAGCAGTAGTTCAAGGACTTATTGCGTCAAAAGTATTACCCTAATGATGTGACGTGGGCAAAGGAACAAGAGTTGCTTCATCTTAAGTATGGAAACACCATGTCGGTCATGGAGTGTGCAGCTAAGTTCAATGAACTTAGTCTATTCACTCCAACTCAAGTGGCAATAGAACAGGCCTGAATGAATATATTTAAGCACGAGCTTAACCATAGCATTAAGGAAAAGTTTACAGCTATCACATTCATTACTTTTCAGGGTATGTATCAGTGGGCTTTGAAGGTAGAAAGAGCGAATAAAGAAGTAGATGCTGAGTGTAAAGCCCGATACAGGGTAAGAGAAAGATGGGAGTAGGAAACTTGCAAGGTGGGTGCTTAACAAGAAGCCTTTTCCTTTTAACAACAACGCCAAAGGGAGTCAAAGCAAAGCCCATTGCCACAAGTGTAAGACGCACCACCATGGCACATGTGGCTTCCCTGCTGGCGCGTGTTTTGGGTGTGGTGAGATGGGGTCCATCATCACCCAACGCCGTAAGATTTATCAAACAACTCAAAGAGCACAGAGAAGAGCAGGAGCTTGTCCATCAATATTGGTAGTTTTGACCCAAGCTAGGGGACCGCGATCGAACTATAGAGGATAGGACAAGAACCTTGGGTTTTTGCTATGACCGCAGAGGGGCAAGACCCTAATACAGTGATTTCAGGTATATTGTTGTTAGAGAATGTTTATGTTCATGCCTTGTTTGGCCCGCGAGCCACTCCTTCTTTTGTGACCCCTGAGGTGGCTTCCTAATTGTCATACGTACCAGTAGAAATGAACTATGAGCTATGTGCTTCTACTCTAGTCGAACTAGCTATCACCTCTGATGTTATGCTTAAAGATTGTCCTATCATAATTAACAAAAGAAAGTTTCCTGCTAATCCAACTAGTTTGGAAGTAGAAGACTTCAATGTCATACTAGGGATGGACTGGTTTGCTAGGCATTGAGTCTTAATCGATTGCCATAAGAAGGAAGTTTCCATCAAGCCGCTAGATTGTGAAAAATTAGTTTATCATGGTAATGGAATACGAAAGCTAACTCCAATTATTTTTGCGATGCTAACGTGCAGGTTTCTAAGAGAAGGTTGCCAAGGCTACCTATTTTCAATCCAACAAATTAACCCCAAGGAGCCCAAACTTGATGCAATCCCTGTTACTTGTAAGTTTCCAGAAGTGTTTGTCGAAGTCCTAGGACTACCACCTGATCGTGAGATAGAGTTTGCAATCAATCTCATACCCGAGAGTACGCCGATCTCTAAAGCACCAGATCGAATGACACCAGTTGAGTTGGCTGAACTCAAGGTACAACTCCAAGAGTTGCTTCACAAGAGGCAAATATGCCCAAATGCTTCACCATGGGGAACCCCAGTTTTATTTGTAAAGAAAAAGGATGCTAGTCTTCAACTATGAATCGATTAGCGGGAGCTTAACAAGGTGACAATCAAGAACAAGTACCCTCTTCAAAGGATAGAGGATCTATTTGACCAAATTATAGGTTATGCTTTTTTGTAAAATTAACTTGAATACCAGGTACAACTAGCTGAAAATCAATCCAGAAGATGTTCCCAAGACAGCATTTAGTACCCTATATGGGCATTATGAATTCCTTATATTGCCCTTTGGTCTCACTAATGCCCCCACAGTATTTATGGATCTCATGCATTGAGTTTTTAGGCCATACCTAGACAAGTTTATCGTAATTTTCATTGACGACATCTTGATTTATTCAACGAGTGAAAAGGAGCATGCAAGCATCTTAGAGTTGTCTTGGAGAGCCTTAAAGAGCATCAATTGTATGCTAGACTCAAAAAGTTTAAATTTCGGCTCGACAAGGTCAATTTTCTTGGTTAGGTAATTTCTAAGGAGGGTTTTTCGATTAACCCGATGAAAATAAAAGTTATAGTTAACTAGCCAAGACACTGAGGTGCGAAGCTTCTTAGGAATGGTCGGCTACTATGGAAGGTTTGTTGAAGGCTTCTTCAAGATTGCTTTGCCAATCACAAGACTAATTCAAAAAAAGCACTAAATTTGAATGGTCGGACAAATGTGAAAGGAGTTTCCAGGAATTCAAAACAAGACTAGTCACTGAACCTTTCCTAGCAATGCCTGATGGTAGTGAAAGGTTCGTCATTTATAGTGATACATCTAAGAAGGGATTGGATGTGTGCTCATGTGAAATGGAAGAGTCATCACCTATGGGTTGCGACAACTCAAGCTGTATGAAGAACTATCTGACACATAATTTATAGTGAGCCGCCATGGTATTTGCACTAAAAATATGGAGGCACTATCTTTATGGTACCAAATGTGAGATCTACACAGATCTTAAGAGTCCTAAATACTTGTTCACTCAAAAGGAGTTGATTATGAAGCAAAAGACATTGGCTAGAACTGATAAAAGACTACAACTTAGAAACTTACTACCACCCTAGGAAGGCGAACGTGCTAGTAGATACCCTTAGTTGAAAGTCAATCGGCTCTATGGCATGCCTTCTTTCCTCGAATAAGAGGTTATTGAAGGAGTTAGAGGACTTAGAGATCAAAGTGATGTTGCTTTCAAGGGCAAGCATGATAGCTATCATATAAATTACCTCTTTACTTGTTGAGAAAATAAAAAGCACCTAATTTCAAGATCCGAAATTGGTAAAATTAAGGAAGGTGTAGAGAAGGAGATGATAAAAGATTTTGAGTTAGTTAATGGTGTTCTCAGGTTCAGAGGGAGATTATGCGTACCTAATGTGGAAGAAACCAGAAAGGATTTCCATCGTGAAGCACACCACTCAGTATATGCTGGTCACCCTGGTGGTACTAAGATGTATCATGACCTTAAGGAAAATCTTTGGTGGAGTGGAATGGAAAGAGATGTGGCTAAAGTTGTGCCTTTATGCCTGGCATGCCAACATGTGAAGGCTGACCACTAAGAAATCAGAGGACTTCTCCAACCTTTACCGATTCCGGAATGGAAGTGGGAACATATAAGCGTGGACTTCATCACTGGTCTACCAAGAATAGTGAAACTACATGACTCGATGCATGTAATCATTAATAGATTGACTAAGTCCGCTCACTTTTTAGTACTCAAGATCATCTCTACCTTTTAGCAAAGCTATACATCTAATAAATTTTTCGTCTTCATGTAGCGCCATTGAGTATGACTGAGACTATGATTCCAAGTTCACGTCAATGTTTTGGGGAGGCTTTCAAGAGGCCATGCGAACAAGACTCAATGTTAGCACTTCTTTCCATCCTCAAACTGATGGACAAATCGAGAGAACCATCCAAATAATAGAGGATATGTTACGAGCATGTGCTCTGGAGTTCAAGGGAAGCTGGGATCGTTACTTACCGCTCATTGAATTCACATATAATAATAGCTATCAAGCAAGCATTAGAATGGCACCACAAAGGCACTCTACGGATGGCGTCATAGATCACCTTTTTGCTAGGACGAAGTTGGGGAAAGAAGAATCGCAAAGGTAGAGTTGACTGATGAAGTGGTAGAGAAGGTCAAGATTATCAGAGGAAGACCTCGAGCAGTCCACAATGGAGAAAAGGGCTATGCAGACCTAAAGAGAGGATCCCTAGAATTCAAAGAAAAAGACCATGTCTTCATTAAGTTTCCCCACTTAAAGGGAGTATTCGATTCGGCCAAAGAGGGAAACTTAATCCCAAATACATATGACCATTTCAGATAATCGAGATGATAGGTCCCGTAGCATATAGAGTAGCACTCTCTCCTTCTTTGCAAGAATACATGAGGTGTTTCATGTGTTAAATCTAAGCAAGTATATCCCAGATCCTGATCAAATCATTGAGTACAAATCGATAGAGATTAGAAGTGACCTTAGCTTTCCTAAAGAACCGATTTGAACACTTGAATGATAGGAATGTCGAATAAGGACGAAGACAGTTCCTTATGCCAAAGTCCTATAGAAGCATCGCAATGTCTCAGAGGCAACATGGGAGCTAAAGCATGAGATATGGGAGAAGTATCCTAACCTTTTTTAGGTGGGTATGTAAGTTTTGAGGATGGAACTACTTTTAAGGAGGGAAGAATGTGATGATCAAGAGTAATATTTGCTAATCAAGTTTGCTTAATAAGGACCCTATTAATTAGCTAACATAGATATTTTTTTAGGGGAGTATGGACAACAAACAGTAGGGCGTGTTTTAGCCTTCGTCCTATTATACTTCACCCATGCCCTATTTCTTTTTCTCATTTAGAGAAGCAACAAGTACACATGCCCCCAAAATAAACTCATGATTAAGACAAATTGAGATGTGGCCGGCTAAGTGTAACCAAAAAAGGGGGATGAGAATTATTTTGCTTACTCTACCTATTCCTCGTTTCCACCTTTTTCTCTCACTTTTACCACTTCATCAAGTAAGGAACTAGAGAGAGAAAGAGGAGAGTGCTAGAGTTGGAATTTTACTTAAGGTAGGGCTAATCCAACTTGCTGTGGATTTTTCCTAAGGATCAAGGGGCCAAAAGAAGATTAAGAAGCCACTTTAAGGTGCGGGTTCTCTTAATACCTTATATAAAAAAAATTAGTTTTATAGAAAAAATATTTTATTATTATGTATGATTATGTTATTAATTTACAAAAGTTAGAGTGCTTCTTTATATAGTTAGTTTATCTTAAGTGTGACATTTTACGTTATGCATGTCATGTCTTTCTAAGATATATGTCATGATTGTTGAAATATATTCTTTAAAGTTGTTCTCTAAGTTATCTTGTATAAATGGTAGTATTAGTAAATATTTGAGCTAATGGTTGCGAAAAGTAGACTTGGCATGATGTTGTGACTGATGAAATAGAATGATGAAATTACTTGCTTACCTTGCTAGACATGTAGTTTATGATTTTGGAATGTTGAAAAATACATGAAGTATTGTTGAGTTATATGTTATCATATGACTTTTGTAGCTTATTCTTGTGCGGGTTGTGATATTAGGACATATTTTAGAAGTTGATTGAGTTAGCATGGTTTGGCATAATTTTTTTTGGATGAGTTAAATAGTTAAAGCATACTCTCGATAACCAATTAAATGTGTGTGAAGAAAATATAGTTTAGTATTGTAATAAAGTTATTTATGTACTCTTGATGTGGTCGTGGTGTGATATTACGCTTGGAAAAAAAAAATTGAGAATAGAATTCCCAAGTTTGCTAAAGAAAATAAAAAGTGAGGAATTGTTATCAATTAAATATTGAGGTGTTACTTGATTTGGTGAGAAAAACGATTTACATAGTACAGGCACAATAAAAACAACATCCACATACAAAAAAAGACTACAAAGCCAAGTTAGAACACTTGAGCAAGTAGTATTTCATAGAACACTTGGTTTGACCTTATAATAATTAGACCTGACAAATTGGTCATTCGGTTCGGGTCAAGTTTGGATCGGGTCATGTTTGGGTTAAGTGACATTTTGGGTCGCTTCGATTTGGGTCAGGTATGGTTCAATTCAGGTCGATTTCTGGTCAACCAATTTTTAGTCAAATATGCTTGTCATGCTAAAATAAGTAATTATGTGGAAAATTTCGGCTCAGGTATAGTTCGGTTTGGGTCAATTTAGGTTTTGGGTCCACTTTCGGGTGAGCATATTTCAGATGTTGGGTCGGGTATGGATCCGGGTCATTTGGTTCAGGTTTCGGGTCTCAAATCAGTTTTTCCAGGTTTAATAATATTCATTTAGCACGTGTCGTTCGTAAAAATGAAATAGGCCCTACTTGAAAGATTATTTTCATGGGCTCCCAAATATCGTTTTTAATTGAGTTGTGAAAATTACTAAACAAGAAGTATTAAGATTTGTAGATGACACCATATGAAATGGTCTTAGTTTGATACCAAAGATCATATGTACATTTAGGTTATAAAGCCGTCGAGTTTGATTTTGGTAACATGCTTGAGTAAACTAGTATCTAAAGGGACAGACAGTTACGTGCGCCCATATTAGGGATTTGTCCGTAGATTCCGGCTAGTGTCTAATTTTTCACGTAGCAACAGATTCTGTAGTGGCAGATTCCACATAGTAGCAGTTTGTCACTCAGAAAGATGGCAATGTTTCACCTTGATGAGGGTATAAGTTCCCCGTCCCTTAGATGTTAGTTCCCCCGGCCAGGTAGTCCTTCAGCAAAGATCATTTCCTATCTTACTTACACTTGTGCAAGAACCGATTTTGATGAACAGTGGGCCCTTATTGAATGTTTAGGCCGAAAAGAAATTGAATTGTGATAAAAAGTCAACTCATATGAGAAATGTGCACATTCCCTTTCTTTCTAACTCCTTGAGCCTAATTGTGTTGTACTTCTGAATTTTAATGGTGCATTATTTGGGCTTAGGAAGAAAGGTTTGCGATGATTTGAGAGATTTATTTGTCTATGACAACATTGCTATTAATATGTGTAACACCTTGAGTGTGGCTTAAAAGGATTTGGAGTGACTACTTATATCACCAAAGGTGCACCTTTCTTTTTGAGAAGCCCATTCTTAAGAACTCCACAGTTAAGCATGCTTACTGGGGAGCTATCTTAGAATAGGTGACCTCCTAGTAAGTTTCCCAAATAGCGTGTGAGTAAGGACGAAGCACGCTGAAAAGGCTTATAGTAATTTGTGAGGCCAATCGATGATCCTTGAAGCATGTGAGCAATCTTAGATGGTATCAGAATTGACCCACGACCGTAAGCTGTGCTAATGGACAAGAGAGCCTTGGGTACTCACCTAGTAAGGCAAAGATACTGAGATGGACCACCGGTCAAGAGGACTCATAATTCAGTCGATTAATGAGGCGCAACGAGGACGTTGTGTGCTTCAAGTGGAGATGATTGTAACACTCCGATTGTGGCTTAAAAGGATTTGGGATAACTACTTCAATCACTAATGGTACACCTTTCTTTTCGAGAAGCCCATTCTTAAGAACTCCATAGTTAAGCCTGCTTCCTAGGGAGCAATATTTGGATTGGTGACCTCTTAGAAAGTTTCCCAGGCAGCATGCGACCGAGAATGAACAACACTGAAAAGGCTTGTGATAATTTGTGAAGTCAGTCTATGATCCTTACAGTAGTTCCTGGTAACTGTCCGCGGCCTGGGAGGGGGTTGGGGCTTAATACAACTATTACTATTATGACTTATTGTGTGTAAAAGCTATTTTGGTTTTGGGAGGTGACAACTCCCACTGAGCTATGGTTGCTCACCCTCTCCCAAATTTTCCTTTTCAGATTCTTAATAAGATTAAGATATGTGGCATGACATTTCCTTTGGAGGCTAACACTTGGATTTGAAGATGTACCTTTTATAACTTGCATGCATTGACTTTTTTTAATTGGAATGTAATGTAAGATTACCAAGTTGTAACATTTTGGTGCATATAATTGATGCTCTTAATCGGCCTCAGTGGCCTCCCAGCAAAACTCGCAAAGTTTGTTATGTTGCTTGTGATGAATGTTATGATAACCCCATTATAATATAAGGTCATAAGGGCCTAAAGTCTAGTTCTTTTAGACTTCATAGATGGAGCGTGAAGCTCTTTGTTTTATATTTAGCCTTAAGAGTCCTTTCAACGGTTTCTAGCAATGTAATACTCTTACCATATGGCAGGGGCGTTACACTATAATTCTAAAGAATACAAGCTAAGAATCCTAAAGCCTAATGGAAAAATATGGGAGAAATGAGTGTAGACGGATCTGTCCTCTTTCTTTTCTACAATCGAACAGCCTCTTATAAGCTTGAAATCAAGCATCGTATACTACAAGACGAAGGAAGACGAAGATGCAAGTAGTTTTAGGTTCACCTTGGAGCATCTATGGTTACTTATGTCTCCGAATTCTTTGGCTCTTCTTTTCCTACACGAGCATAGAAACTTAGAAGCATCTGTGGGGAGTCAAATCATACTCAATTAGGGGTCAAAGCAAGGGTAAAAAGGTCTAAAACTACAAAACAAGAAAAGAGCCATACCCCAGCGTAAAACGGGAATAAGAGTATAGATTATAACATAACGTCCATAAATCTCCCTAAAAATGCAGCAAAACGACCCCAAAATGAAGTGAACTCTAAGCACTTATCAAACTCTCCCATGCTTGAACCGTTACTTCTCCCTATGCAACTATGAAACCAAAGTTATGATTAAGAACCTTCTCAGGTAAATAATAGTAGCATTATCAATAGCCAAATCGACCTAAGAAGTTAGCCTAAAAGTGACTGAAAACATTACAAAACATATAAGAGAATGAATTTTTCAAAATAAGAGCAAGTACCATAACATCAAATATTGAATTGATCTCCAAATCAACTTAGACGATCATATTAGCGCATACAATAGTTAGAGCTAAAATAACTGGTCAACCCTCACTTTAAGAATGAAGCACTCATTATTCATGTGTTTAAAGTATAATGAGGTTCTCTTAAATCTCATTCTAAACAACCAAATCTACCATAAACTTGCTAAAACTCTCAAACTCGCCACCACTAAAATGCAAAATACACTAGGAAATCATGAGGACTTTGATAGAGTTGTAATGGGGCTATGGGTAAACGTAAGAGGAGAACAAATATGTTGAGATTTTTGAAGCTCAAAGCCAAAGGCTATGAGTATAAATCATCTTCACCCCCTTTTCGCAAAAATACTTCTCACACCGATACATTTCAAACAAACAAAATTACCCCTAGTTGGTCTTCAATGCGAGAAAGTGTTGAAGTATATCTAATATTAAATCAATACCAAGTCCTTGTATTATTTGGCTTCTCTTTTTTTTTAATTCAACATCTTTTTATTTTTTTTTTTGTTGATTCGTTTTTTTTCGAAGAGAAGGATTATGGCAAAAGAAATTGTGCACTTTTCAATACTTTTTCTAACAGCTCATAAAATTCAACCCAATTTATACCAGGGGAAATATCGCATAAATCCTTGCCACATACAGACAAACTACACCAACTAACAATGTCATTATCTACAAACTACTCCTAATCACTAATGAAACTCTACAGGCTCGACTAAAGGATAAAACATGTATTTGGCTAGGGATCATATTATTGGTTTGCATTAGGAAAAAAAATTTTGAGGCTCAAAGGGGGTAGCAATGGATAAATCATGCATAATAAGGGTGGTCATCTGGTCAATGTAGCTCATAAATTCAAAGAAGCCTCAATCATATTGCCTAAATGTGCATGCTAAATGTGATCCTGACCAAGAGTCAAAGTAAGTTCTAGATAATCTAGGAAGAGCCACACATGAAAAAGAATACGAGACTAAAATGACGAATTAGTCCATCAAGCTCAAAATCTCATGGGACAACTACCTAGGCTCAAATAGCTTATTAGATCACATGTGTCAAATATTCATGCAAAGAATCATTGGATATTCGAATCATAGTCAATATGATGGATAGAACATGAAGCACATTTCAAAAACATATGATCAAATATTTTATTCACAAATGGGCATACTAAAAAAGGATCAAAATAAGCCCAAGAAAACTACTTGGTCTAGAGACTCATCATTGGAGGATTTTTATTACTTTTTTACTTTTTTTAGTTTTTAGTTTTTAGTTTATTTTTTTAATGCTGACCCTAAAATGCAAGTAAATGTTGAAAATGCCAAAATAAAACTAAAACTAAGAAGAGAAACCTAAAAACAAAAACAAAAACAAAATGATCAGCTAAAAATGCAAATTAATCCAAAATGCATGA
Organism: Carnegiea gigantea; assembly: GCA_029747015.1. Lineage (NCBI taxonomy): Eukaryota > Viridiplantae > Streptophyta > Magnoliopsida > Caryophyllales > Cactaceae > Carnegiea > Carnegiea gigantea. The sequence continues at coordinate 297,038 of JAKOGI010000105.1, read as the reverse complement.
CCCAAAATGCAAACTACTCACACATCCACATCACACACATAATCGATGCACAACTCGCCCATGCTTGGATAAAGCATTGTCCTCAATGCAAGGACATAAGAATCAATGAGGAAGAAGAAGAAACTGAAAAGGAGGAGGAAGGGAAGAAGGAGGGTAGGGTTGAGAAATATGTCGGTCATGCCAAGTCTCCGAACAAGACCTAAAGTCTTGAAAATATTGATTTTGGGAAGCAATCATCCCGCAGAGCTCATCACGTCGCTCCAAAATAATGTCACATACTGCAGTGCGCTCAGTTTGAATATAAGCTCGAAGGGATGCTTGCTCCTCATGGATTGACTGAAGGGTAGTATGCAAATTAGTGAAATCAGAGGAGGATGATGGTTGGGATAAACTAGAAGCCCTTAGGTGAGTAGGGGGAGGAGGTGGTGTGGGTCGCACCAACTCTTCATCACTAGGTACAAAGTAAAGATTGACCGGTTCAAGAGAATGACCCGGTTCAAGAGAATGGTTCGGTTAACATTAGGGAGAGGCATGGGACGATTCCCAAAATAAATCTGACAAACACGCCCATCTTCCACCTTAGAAAACTTCATTTGCTCAAAAGCGGCTAAGTTTAACTGCTCAAAAGCGGGAACTTTATTGTCAAGGTTCGGGTCAATACCAATTGACCTAGCAATGGGGGTAATGAGGCCCGCCATCACAATTCTCTGTGTGAAAATAAAGGTCGCACTATGTAACTGACTGACCAAGAAAGAACATGGGTCAAGTCAGTCACCCTGGAGCATGCCATGTAAGAAACATAATTTAGCTAGGCGAAACACATTCAACTATCATCCTTAGCAAACATAACACAAGAAAGTAATCTCTGTGCCACTCGATTACAGGGGTTTCCAGTAACGGTACCTTTAGAGTTGCTTGTATCATACGATAATCCCCAGAAATTTCATTCAAAAAAGCATTCGGGTTAAAGTCTAGGTGGACATGTTGATAAGGCAAGTCCATACTCATTGGAAAACCAAATATACTATTAAAGCAATTCAAATTAAGCTCAAAAAACTCCCTATTACGATAGAAAGAAATGTATCCTTCTTGACAACGAGGCCCAGTCGTCACCTCCACATGCAATGTACTCAAAAACTCAGGAGTGAGGTCACGATAGGTTTGCTCCCTACTCTCTAAAAATTGACCTATACTTCCCCGAGCAAATGACCAATGAATGTCATCTAACAAACCCAATTGGGTTAACAAATCCTCATCATAATAACGAGTAGCAACAACTAGCTTGCTACTCAAAACATTGTATCTAGTTGCATGCTCGAAATTTGTTAAACCAAGGTGGTTAGGAATATTACCTCAGTTTCTTGCATTGGTTGAGGTTCAGGAGATCCGGGATGCGCATTGTGGTGCTTGACTTAATGTCCGTGCTTCTTGAGTGGTTTTTTTATTTCTTTCGGGGTGGCATGGCTATGAAGAGTGGATGCTCCAAACACTAAGTAAATTAAAATGGGAAGAAAAATGGTGAAAAATGGAAAATTTGTTGAAAATTAAGGTTAATGGGAAGAAATATGGAAGAAAATGAGAAAATTTGGAAGAATGGAAGGTGAAGTTGGGTTATTGAAGGTTTGGGTATGAAAATGGGTGGAGGATGAGAGAAAAAAGACCAAAAAACAGAAATCTGAAGGCGATTTTGAGTGAAAGTGAAGAAAATAAGAAGAAGGGGAAGAAAGTTTAAGAAAAATGATGAAAAATTGAAGGTGTGAACATGGATGGTTATGGAGTTTGTAGAGAGAAAGAAAGATAGAGTTTAGAGAAAGAGTGTATCAAGGAGTTGAAGATGAATGGGTGTTTTGGGTGAAAGGGATGAAAAACCCTTGACCACAGACGGAGAGACTCACCACAGGCCCTCCGTGGTGAGGTCTGTTTCAGCAAGTTTCTAGAATTTCTGGCAGAGACCCTATGGACAGAGTTAGGCACCACTAAGGGTCCATGGTAGTTGCTGTCTGGAGCTTCTAAAACTCTCTTATTTTTTTTGATTTTTTGATTTTTTTCTTCTTTTTTCTCTTTGTTTGGCTCTTTTTATTGATGATTTTTCTGTATCTGTTTGTTTGTCCTTTTTTTTGATTTTTGTTTAAACACGAAATGGACTATATACAATCAAACAAAAGAAAAACTAGTGAAGGAAAAAACTTGGGTCGCCTCCCAAGAAGCGCTTGTTTAGAGTCGAAAGCTTGACCTTTATTTCTACGATGGCTCAGGATCAGTAAGAGTGTGTATAGTAGGCTTATCCCCACAACATAATGCTTAAGACGATGCCTATTGACCTTGACTGCACTAGTAGACTCGCTCCATGCTTCTACAACTCCATGAGGAAAGCCTTTTACGACTTTAAATGGCCCCGACCACTGGGAATCAGGTTGCTGGAAATAACCACTACTTAGAATTGAACAATAGGACCAAGTCACCTTCCTCAAATCTTTTCTTCATAATATGCTTGTCGTGCCATTGCTTGGTCCTCTTCTTGTATATTTTGGAGCTTTTATAGGCTTCCAAATGTAATTTATGCATCTAACTCATTCAATTACAACATTCTCTTCTCACTGGCTACCTTAAGATCAAAGTTGAGAGTTCGAATTGCCCAATACGCTTTGTGTTCTAACTCAACCGGCAAATGGTAAGATTTTCCAAGCACTAATCGATAAGGAGTAACACCTAAAGGAATTTTTTAAGTGATAGCCAAAGGAGCATCGTCAAGCTTCATAGACCAATCCTTTCGGGATCGATCTATTGTTTGCTCCAAAATGCTTTTCAACTTCTGATTAAATAACTCAACTTAACCAGTTGTTTGGGGACGATAAGGTGCAGCAATCTTATGAAAAACCGCATACTTCTTTTAGAGGGACTCAGTGGCTTATTGCAAAAGTGAGTCACATTGTCACTTAAAAGAGCTCTCGGTGTGGCAAATTTTGTAAAGATGCTCTTCTTAAGAAAGTTGATTACCACCTTCGAGTCATTGGTAGGAGAGGTAATGGCCTCTACCTACTTAGAGATATAATCAACCACCACAAGGATGTAAGGATTATTGTGAGAAGGAGGAAACGGACCCATGAAGTCAATCACCTAAACGTCAAAAAGTTTTACCTCAAGACTCCCACTTTGAGGCATCTCATGCCTTTTTGAAATGTTCCCCGTCCGTTGGCATCGATCACAAATCATTATAAAGTTTCTTGCATCTTTGAACAGAGTGGCCAATTGAAATTACATACACTACAAAAAAAAAATATCATACTTCTACACTTATTTAACTACACATGCCTAAGTGTGGGCGGAAAAAACGAGTAGTCTTATGCTTAGAATCGTCTCAACGCAAAATAAGGGTGGGTAAATATACCCACTTTCATAAGTGTGGGAGTGTGTCATGAGATTATTTCCACGCTTAATAAGTGCAGGAAGTATCTAGCATAGCACAGGTTACCTCCCGCACATAATAAGCGTGGAAGCCTGTTTTGGCTATTTCTTTAATTTCTTTTATCAAGCGGTTCCTGCATAATTTTATTTAGATAGATATTAGGTGTGAAGTTTTTTTTTAATTTACGTCGTCGCTGCTGGAGAGCCTCACCTCTTCGGACATTCATCTTCTTGCTCCAATTTCATATCCTCTCTGCTCTCTAACTTCCGAGAAATTCAGTTGCCAATTCAATGGACAAAAAAACTACTGGCATTCAATAAATCATCGTCATTGAGTTCTGGCCATGTCACGATGGCGCCCGGGGTAAATCTCAGTAAGATTCAATGTCAGTTACTGTTACTCATGTATTTCAATTGGGTCTTCTCTCTGACTTATGGGCATCTTTTTTTTCTGTCTGAAATTTGGTTTTCGACAAGTTGTCTTGGGTAAAATGCCAATTCCGTGACCATTGCTTCATTTCTACGGTTGGATGACGCATGCTTATTACCCATTCATCTGCATCACCGATGTCGAAACCCTAACAAGATACGTTTGTATTGAGGTTACGGAATTGACTGCCCCTACAAGCATTGTGACACTTGCACAAGCCTTGGAAACTAGAAATCCAGCCCTCATTGTGCCCTTGAGGAGGCCTCATTTTTTTCAAAGGTAGTGGTATTGTCCTTTTGAAACTTAATTCCTTTTTTCTGAACCGACTAGCTTGAAAATTAAACTAGGTTGGATTTCTTTTGATGGAAATTGTACTAATTCTAGGGTTCTAGATTGTACGCATCTGATGAATCTAAAACTTTTCCTTCTTTGTATGGTTTGGATGTGAGTAATGTTCAATAGTTTGACAACCTAGTTCTTGTCATTGACATCCTGCCACTTTTATGTCCTCTTGATTTTTTTCTGCCAGGTTTATTTAATTACAATCATTTATGTGATGTTTCCATGAGTTTTTGAATTGTAGAGGATAAGTTGCTGCTCTGCTCTTTATGAATTGTTAGCTAAAGCACAATAGTGCTTGGGGTTCAAAGCAAAGGGGGCGAGATTAATAATAGATAAATTTACCTAAAGTCAACAAATTTAACACAAATAAACAAACAATAACCAATAAATTACTCTAATTCTAATTTCTAAATTCTCAATCAAGAAAAGGAAAACCTAATTTTTTTAATTGATGAGTAAATCTCTAAATTAACCACTTATTTAACACAAATTCAATAACATTTTGTAAACTAAACATAAACAAGGAAGTAATTACAAAAAAAATTAGTCCAACTTTAAATCTTCAACCAAAAACAACCAAGAAGACAATTAGATTAAAATCTTCATTTTTCAATTCATGAATCATGAGTAATCCACTAAGTTAATCAATTATTTAGTATAAATCTAACTAAAATCAGTAAAATAAACATAATTATTTACAAAATAACAAAATTAAAAACAAAAATTGAGAATTTTTGGGAGTTACCTCAAATTGGAATTTGGGACTTAGGAGTTAGGAGGAGAGCTGAGGAGGAGTGGAGGCGGCTGCCGGCACAAGTGGCGGCAGTAGTGGCAGGCCTGGCAGCCAGCGGCATTGGCCGGTCGGCGACAGAGCTGGGCAGGCTATAGAGAGTAAGAGAGAGAGTGCGTGGGCGGTGGGCTGGGCAGAAAGAGAGAGAGTGCGTCTTAGGACGAAAGCAAAGCAAGACTAGAGAGTCGAGGGACAGAAATTAGGGAAAACAAATGAGCAAAACTCAAAAAAAAAAAAAAAAACATACAAGGCACCGCAGAAGGAGAGTGACAAGAGTGGAACCTGTGACCCCCTGAAACAAATAAAGAGCAGCCAAAAATCCCACTAGGCACACGTTTGCGAAATATTTGTGAACTAATTAATATATATCTATTTTGTTTACCCACAAAAATATCCCATATTTAATTTTTTTTCCAAAAAGCTGAGGGGCCAATTTACCCCCTTGCCCCAATGTAGCTCCTCCCATGGGGTGGCCACTCAACCCATCTTTAATTTGTTTCATATATTTTTATCTGGGCAATTTTGATTTCTATGTTTGGTGGGTTCTGACGTAGTCTTTGTCATCGATTATGAGCATTTTTTGAAGAATTTTTTTTGATATCATGATTTGAAAATTGTCTTAAGAAATTATGGACTTATTCATTGTCAATTGTAGCACATGAACAAACTGAGAATGAATTACGTTTGAACAGGTGAGGATTGCAATTCAATATGTATGTTAGAGGAAAAACATCCCCCTTTTTATGATTAAAATCCTTGCCACTAGAATTTTGGCAGTATGGGCCCTGTCACCCCTAAGCTAGAGACAATATCCGATAAATATTAATTGTAATACTTGTAACATCTATGGAATTATTCTTAAATTGTACAAGGAGAAAATCAATTATCATAGTTATTGGTGGATCCTGAAAACTTTCATGAGCTTGCTTAGTATTTTTTTTTTTTTTTAAATAAAGCTATCTAGTTTAATGATGACCATTATTTACTTGATTATTGCGCAAGAAAGTGGGGTTGTCATACTAAAGTCAGTGTTGCAACGTGTATTAATGCTAATGCTACATATGATGTTAAGATTCTTGACAGATCGAAAAGTCAAATGATGTATATATACGTCAAAGTGAATGCGTAAAGTAATAACTTATTTTTAGTTGATTTTTGCAAAGAAAAAACAATAAAAGATGCGATTTATATATGTATTTGCCTATCAATTGGAAAACTCGATTGATTTCTTTGATTTGTTGATGATAGTGGGTTGTTGGATTTGTGTTAGATGCTCAAGGCGTCGTGGCCTGTTGAGTTCATTTGCTTCGACATGTGACCCTTGACATCGTTAACAGTTTCTTTTATTTCTTCTTGTATTTATAACAGGCTGTAAAAGAAAAATAGTCAAGTTTTAGGTGTAACTCTGCCGAATTTTTTTCAAAATCAGGGAATATACGAAAAATATTAGCCTAAGGGTAGGGATATTACATAATGTTTGTAGAGCAAGAAAGTCTAGTTTGAAGGCTAACGTGGATATTACATCTTGCAAGCTTCTTACAAGTATTTTTCTTATTATATTTTCCTCTACCTCACTTAAGATTTTTTTAAGCTTTTCATTAAAATTCGCAGTGCAGTTTGTTGTACTTAACTTAATGTATGGGTTTGGTGGTTTTAAATTAAAACCAAGAGTAGCATGCCACAAAATCAGATGAAGTTTGGGCTCGTGAAGTGTTCACTTGGAACGATTGAGTTCTATGCCATCCCATTCACTACTTAGCTTCAATCTTATATATGTGTATTGCAAACACACTTAACTTTTGGGTAATGAATGCATACTTTATAATCATGTTGAAATCAATTTAGTAATAGTTTTATGGATAGATGTCGTACTTTTTCATTATATGGTTGAATACTAGTTATTTTTCAACTTAATTAATGACAATTAATTAGTTTATGGTTACAAAGTTATCATATTTTTTGTTTCATTTAAATTTTAGTCAAATATGTACTCTCTCTCTCTCTCTCTCTATATATATATATATATATATATATATGTATGTATGTATATATATGTATATATATATATATATATATATATATATATATATATATATATATATATATATATATATATATATATATATATGTAGATTACAATGTGTTATTAAATATAAATTACCTGCATTTTTTAAAACAATGACTTGTTATTTCTTTTATATGAAAATTCCCCGTGAAAATTACTTATCCATTTAAATCATTTGAAATTTAGTTATAGAATACATAATGCCACACTTATAAGCAAGGGAGTGGCGAGAATGATTTTTCGCTCAAATCAAAGCATAACATGGCCATGGACATAAGCAAGGGAAATCTACCTACTCTTATAAGCATGGTAAATGATGCAGTCTTCCATAAATATAAGTATAGGCACTGCACCGTCTGCGATGGTTATTAAGTGTAGTGAATTTTCCCCCGCTGATACCCCACGCACACTTACCTTAAGCATGGCGAATAGGACCTTCTACGGGTATAAGTGTGGCAGGACGCAATTTTAAGCGTAGATAGATGCAACATTTCTTGTAGTAACTCGCCTGAAACATCTTGACAATAGTCTTGTCCAATCCAATGTGTCTAGCATAAGTTGTAGCAAGGCAATGATGATGGACACTACGAACCTCATCGTCTGGCAAGCATCTTCTATGAACACCATTTCCACACAGCTTATAGAGAAGAGGCTCTTCTCACGCATAATATTTTACATAAGAAAGAAATTTCTTCTTTTGTTAATAAGATAGCCCAGGTGGCATTACTCCACCCACCATGAAATTTACCAAATCAGCATATCATGGAGTGGCTTGATGAGATATTACAAGGGGTCGATCATCTGGGATGGAGTCATCTGAAGCTCCTCTATTAGTATGGCCTTGGGACCCAAATGAGGTAAGTGATCCGCTACTACATTTTCATAGCCGGCTTTGTCTCGAATCTCTAAGTTAAATTCTTGGAGAAAAAGCACCCAACAAATGAGGCGAGTCTTAAAGTCGGGCTTCTTTAAGAGCTTCTTCAATATGAGATGATCATTAAAAATGATCACCTTGGAATTAATCAAATATGGGTGGAATTTTCCCAAGGTGAATACAACAGCCGGGAACTCTTTCTCAGTGGTGGCATAGCTCATTTGAGTGTCATCCAAAGTTCTGCCTGGATAGTAGGTGGCGTAGGGCTTATTGTTCTTCTGTTGCTACAAAACTTCTCCCATTGCATAGTCACTAGCATCGCATATAACCTCAAAAGGTAATCCCCAATCCGGAGCTTACATAACCGGAGTAGAAATCGAAGCCTCCTTTAACCTATGAAAAGCACTCAAACACTCTTCATTAAACTCAAAGGGCACATCTTTGATAAGCAAATGGGTGAGAGGTTTTTCAATTTTCTAAAACCTTTATGAACTGTCAGTTAAAACCAACGCCTCTAAGAAAATTCCTTACACCCTTTATAGAAATAGGTGGTGGTAATTTCTTAATTATTTCTACCTTTGCTTTGACAAATTCAATGCCCCTATTTGAAACAATATGGACTAAAACAACCCCCTCCTATACCATGCAATAGCACTTTTTGCAATTCAAGACCAAATTTATATCCTCACATCTTTGCAAAACTTTGGACAAATTATTCAACCAATGATCAAAAGTTATCCCATACACAGAAAAATCATCCATAAAGACCTCCATTATGTCCTCAACAAGACAGGGAAAATAGCCATCATGCATCGGTGAAATGTGGCGGGGGTATTACACAGCCCAAAAGGCATTCTCCGATAGGCAAACGTATTGTATGGACAAGTAAGAGTGATCTTTTCTTGGTCAATAGGGTAGATAGGGATTTAGAAAAACCCTGAATACCCATCTAATTAACAAAAATGGGAATTTTTGGGCAACCACTCGAGCATTTGGTCAGTGAAGGGAAGGGGAAAATGGTCCTTCCAGGTGGCCTTATTCAACTTCCTATAGTGTATGCCCATACACCAACTCGTAACTGTCCTAGTAGGAATCAATGTATTGTTCTCATTCTTTACAACCGTCATTCCCCCTTAGGCACAACATGGACCGGACTCACCCACTGACTATCAGAGATAGGATAGATAATGTCGTCCTTAAGCAATTTCAAAATTTCTTTCTTGACCACATCTTGCATATTAGGGTTCAAGCTTTGGTGTTCAAATGAGGGTTTATAGTCATCTGCCATCAAAATACGATGCATATGCATAGAAGGGTAAATTCCCTTAAGGTCATCAAGAATACACCATATGGCCTTACTGTGCATCCTAAGTATTTTTAGCAAAGAGTCAACTTAAAATGCATTAAGACTCACGTTCACAATCACAAGATATGTAGAATTGGGTCAAGACACTTGTACCTCAAAGAAGAGGGATGAGGTTTAAATTCTACCTTAGGGGCACATTTTTCATTAGACGGGGGCGCATCATTATTCACTAGTATTTCCACCTTAGCAAATGTTGGTGGAACTTGTGGAGAAGTTTCCAAGAATAGAGCACATGTTACTACTTTTGGATTTTCATCCTTAATAGTATCATCATTCAATAAACAGTGCTCAAGCGGATCATGAGAAACGTTATTAGAAATGATCCCCTATACCAAACTATCCCTTACATCAATCCGATGACACTCACCAGAGATAGAAGGAAATGCAGAAGCTTTAATCAAGTTAAATTCCACATGTTCATCTTCCATATCGAAAGATCATTTACCATTTTTGACATCTATATGGTACTCTGGGGTGGCCAATATATGGTACTCTAGGGTGGCCAAGAATAGCCTCCTAAGAATGATGGGGGATGCACGTATCCTCTTCCATTTCCAGAATTACAAAATCTATGGGCACATACAAATTTCCCACCTTAATGGGGGGGTCCTCTAAAATACCCGTGGGATACTTTACAGAATGGTCGCCCAATTGTAAGGAGATAGTCATGGGTGTCATTTCACCTAGTTCCAACTTTTTATAAAGAGAAAAGAGCATTAAACTTACACTACAGCCCAAGTCACACAAGGCACGTTTTATTGACACATTCCCTGTCAGACAAGGAATGGTAAAACTATCAGGATCTTTAAGCTTAGCATAGAGCTTGTTTTGGATCACAACACTACACTTTTCAAACAGTGCCATAGTTTCACGCTCTTCTAGCTGTCTTTTATTAGATAAAATCTCTTTAAAAAACTTAGCATAAGAAGGCATTTGTGAAAAGGCATTAGTGAATGGAATTTTAATGTATAGTTGCTTAAGGACCTCTAAAAACTTCCCAAATTACTAGTCAAGCTTAACCTTAGCCATTCTTTGGGGGAATGGTAAAGGGGAAACATAAGGTCTTGGGGAAATTTTCCTGGGGTCATTGAATTATGCGTATCATCACCTATGATACCATTAGAAGAAGTAAACACCTCATTCTCAACGACCACATCATTTCCATCATGCATATGCTCATCTTGGCTGACCCCCTTAGATCCCTCAAGTTGCTTTCCCTTTCTTAAAATCATAGCATTACATTGCCCCCAAGGGCTAAGTACATCCTTACTAGGAAATCTACCAGGGGAAAACACCTCGGGAACATCTAGACTGTTCTCTTCTCTAAAAGCCACGATCCCAAACTCATCCCCGTTCTCCTCACTTAGACCTCTATTTGCCTCAGCACTCTCCCCAAGCTCTATACCCTTAGAATCCTCTGATCCCTCTTTCAAGGTAACAGAGTTGCACTGCTCATAGGAATTAGGCTCGGGCTTACTAGGAAGTTCACCCGAAGGTGTAGATAAAGTGATAGCTTGTTAGGAGATTTGAGCTTCAACATCTTACTATGAGTAGGAAGCATATCAACCTTAAAGGCTAGTTGTTTAAAGTACTCATCTTGCTTTTGCTACGCCAAAAGCATACTCTCCATCATTGTCGCTAAATTGGATTTTTGAAGTACTTGTTGAGGGTAAGGTGGTCTTTGAAATCCAAGGGGTGGTCTAAAATTCAGTTGAGCCATAGGAATGGTATTGGACCTATGGGATAAATTAGGGTGATTCCTCCAACCAGGATTGTATGTGCTGGTGAATGGGTCATTGGTCAGTCTAGAGTTATAGGTGTTCACAAAGTTGACTTGATCACTAGATTGTTGAGCAAATGGAATCTCCTCTTATCAATTTACAGTCAAATGATCAACAGAGCCACATATTTCACATGATGAGAAAGGGGTACTTGAACTAATAGATTAACATTCAATCATTCTAACCTTTGAGACACTTTGAGACATGGCATCTACTTTAGCAGAGAGCCTAAAAATAGCATCAAGTTCTAACTTACTTCCAACCTGTTGGGTTGGCTTCTCTCATTGGACCATTAGTAGTTATTAAGTCTCATCTTCTTAATAAGGTTGTAAGCCGCATCTTTCGTCTTATTCATATGAGTGCCACCCGCTGCCGCATCTATAGTAGACCTCATCGGTTGAGTGACTCCATTATAAAAGGCTTGCACTATCTTCCACCGTTGGAGCCCATGATGTGGACATAGCCTAAATAGGTCCTTAAACCGCTCCCAGGCTTCATAAAGTGACTCGTCTTCCCTTTGAGTGAAGGTAGTGATTTGGTTTCTTAAACTCACCGTCGTGCTTGGAAGAAAGAATTTTGCAAGAAATACCTTAGTGAGCTAACCCCACATTGTGATGCATCTGTGAGGCAAAGAATGAAGCCACGCTCTTGCTTTGTCCTTAAGTCAAAAGGAAAATAGCCGCAATTGGATAGCATTGGTAGAAACTCCATTGAGCTTCAAGGTGTTGCACATATACACCTCTAAAAATACCGAGAGGTGTAGGTTCCGATCTTCTAACGGGGTGCCTCCAAATTGGGATTGTTGTACAATGAAAATAAGAGCCAGTAGCTTGAGCTCAAAGTTATTGTCTTCCATGTTTAGTTAAGCAATGCTAGAGGCAATGTCTTGGGCTCCTAGGTGACAAAGTCCCGAAGTGCCCTTCTTTAGTCACCTCTTTCTCCGACCATTGTTGAAGAGACTTCTTGAGCTTTTGACTCTTCACTCCTCCAACTTTAACTTCTTCCTTGTAGACTAAAAAGTTGTTTTTATTTCCGAATCAAATTCAAAAGGAAAGGAACTTCGCATATAAGGGAGAAATCCTGCAAAGATAACCAAAAAAGACTCTACCAAAGCAAATCCATAGATAACAATGGAAAAGAAAAACACACAAAATGTGTAGTCAATCTATAAAGGCGAATTCAATATCCATAAATTGGTCTCTTACAACGACGCTAAAAATTTGACACTACAGCAAGCACACGGGTGTTGTAGTTTAGTTTTAACATCGTTCCCATAGGGACCAAATGTAATCTATTGAATTTTGACCTATAATAAAATTCTAAGCAAACAATTTCCAATGGGTTGTTTGAATTACAGAAATTAATGACTGGAAAATTCAATCGAGTTAAAATATCTGGGGAACTATTTTGCTTAGTAAAGGTTGGATCAATGGATTAAATCATGCACTTAAACTTAGATTAGATGCTTGAAAGTGGTGCAACTGATCTAAAATTCAGTCTTTTCTTTCAAAATAAGCTAAATTGCCTAAACTATTCCAATTAACATTCTTTCAAATGCCTTTGTTCTAAGTTGTAGGTTTTTGATTAGCTAAAGTTTCCTCTTAATAAGCAAATCTCTTGTAAGTACTGCTAAATCAAGCCCTAACTTGTTGGTTAAATAGCAAGTTTCTCCTTTCAATACTTCACTCAACTGTCTAGTATAAGCAAGCAAATTTGACCAAAATTCAATCACACACTTCAATCAAAAGGTAGAATTCAATCATTTCAACACAAAATTAGTACAAGCAATGAAGATTAAGAGTCCAACACCAATACTTTGGCTAACAAGTCCCTAGATTAGACAAACTACTAACTCATGTTCAAACTTAACAACAATCTAAAACATGAGTTCAAGAAAAATTCTAGAGGAGAGAAAACTTAGCAGCAAATGGCAATTCTCCAATGGCACACAAATCTTCAGACCTCCAAAGCCAAAGCTTTCCTTCAATTTTCTTCTCTAATTCTAAAGAACACAAACTAAAAGTCCTAATACCAAATGCAAAAATATGAGAGAAATTAGTGTAGAGGGATCTATCCTCTTTCTTTTTTGCAGTCAAATGACCTCTCATAAGCTTGAAACCGAGCACCCTTAGCCACAAGATACAGAAAGACGAAGGGGCAAGCAGTTTTAGGTTCACCACGGACAACCACGGAGCGTCTATGGTTACCTCTGTCTCGAAATTCTTTGGCTTTTCTTTTCCTCCATGGGCTTCGTGACTTGGGGGCATCTGTGGTAAGTCAAATCATACTCAATTGGGGGTGAAAGTAAGGGTAAAATGGTCCAAAAACATGCAAAAGACCAGAAAAAACCATACACAAGTTTAAAGCGGGAATGGGAGTGTAGATTATAACATAACATTCAAAAATCTTCCTAAAAATGCAGCAAAATGACCCAAAAATAAAGTGAACTCCAAGCACTTGTCAATAGTGCTTCTAGGGCGATGGCCTCCAGATTACAAAGAAAAAGAAGCAACTCCGGTGAAATCTAAGACTCATTCCAAAAATATGATTTCTGTTTTTGGCTTATATTCAAATTTTAATTTCCGAAAACATTGAAATTAATGGCTGAAAGCAATTGTTTGAACATTAATATAAACATTTATCATATGAGGTCATTTAAGCTCTTGAGATAGCTCACAACTCAGCAAATCTAACATACAGACAAAATCAGTCCATACATATTTTTCACAAGAAAGATTATTCAACAATTCATAACTTCAAAGATACAAGTCCCATATTTATGAAACTTTTTGGACATTTTCAAAATATTACAAGAAATCTATAGTAAAAAGTCGAGAATTTTTTCATTACACTAATAGTTCACCAAAACCCAAATTTCATTTTGAAGTTTTAAAATGCTTGTCCTTCTAATTTATGTTGAAGCGACATTTCAACATCTTAATCATCCAATTTCATGATATCCTTTAAGATCATGAATCTCCCATAGAGCATAATTCCTTCAGATAATCAAAATAATCAAATAAAGATAAACATGCAACCTCCAAGGTAGGATTGCAATTGGTGGATTATTACTATTTATTTCAATTTAAACCTAGCTGTTGATTTAGAGAGTACACAACCACAAGAGGGGGTGAATTGTGGTGTCCGATTTTCGCAAGTTGCTGGCAAACAGTCTTAGGCCTTGTTCGCAAGGTTGTTCCTGAGATAAGCAGAAGCGAAAATCCAACAAAATTGAATGCGGAAATAATGGACACAGGATTTTTACGTGGAAAACACCTCTAGCCCAACTGAGGTGAAAAACCACGACCTACCTCCTGTAGGATTTAAACACTTCACTAAACGGGCTAATCACATTACAATAGTAACACACCTTGTTATAAATTGCAACCCACGTAACCGTCTTCCCTAAGACAGGTTACCCCACGTCCAAAATCCCCTTGATTTGGACACACACTCAACTCACTTTTGTGAAAGAAGAGTATAAA
>JAKOGI010000105.1:270000-277500 GCA_029747015.1 Carnegiea gigantea | reverse complement strand
CTTATTAATTAGTGAGCCATAACATATGGTTTGGTGAGATATTACAAATGTCTAGTGAGCAATAACTACGATTATATTTTTGTGTTGCACCATGTACAGTTAATTATTTCAATGGAATTTGCTCTAACAGTTCCTATATGCACTGAGTTTATAATCTCATATTTTAAACAACTAGTAAAACCATACATCTACAATTATATTTAGTGAGCTGACCTGCAATTGTAGTGAGCAAACAACTATGTTTAGTGAGCTGACCTATAATTGTAGTGAGCAGACAATTATGTTTAGTGAGCTGTCCTATAATTGTAGTGAGCAGGAAACTATGTTTAGTGAGTTGACCTAAATTCTAGTGAGCAGATAGTATATTTTAGTGAGCTGAAATATATATATTAAGACCTAGATTACATTAAATATTACACATTTATTTAGTTATATATCTTGTTCACTTATACAAAGTACCATATACAGCTGCAAAAGAAGCAACCAAGGAAGCTCAACCAAAGCATCAGTAAAACATGTCCACAGTAAGGGACAAAACATCTAAAGGTAAAACCAGCTCAACAAGTACTACTGCAACTAAGAGAAGGGTGAAACAAGAAGTTAGGAAGAACAGAAATATTTACAACAGTCCAACTAGTTCAGAAGATGAACGACTTCAAGCTCACACAGTAGGGGAGAAACAAAAGGTGGTGCTGGAAAGACCACAAACTATGCATGCTATGCAAGAATCACAGCCTACTTAACAGGGAGTAGGAGGATAAGAGCAACAAAAAATAGCAATCCCATCTCAACAACGCACTGCAACGGCACGATAAAAACTAAAGGTGGTGCTGCAAAAAAGGAAAAAAAAAGCCAAAGGAGACTGATGCACACTAGAAAATTGGCAACACAGAATAACAAACGAGGGAGAGACCGATACATAGTAGAAACTCCCCAATATTCCAAAAATACTGCCCAAGAAAGCTTCAAAAAAACAATCACTGACGTTCATCAACAACCTTCAGAGGAAACAGATGACACAGTGGATGACACAACTTACAAAATGCCTCCCCCTAGGCATGATGATGAGTCTGAGTCTGATGATGAAGTGTTGATGAAGAGAACGAAGAAGATAAAACAAGCAACAATGTCTAGGCCAAAGAAAATGCAAGTGAGGTCCAAAAAGTGTGGTAAGGCACAACCTAAGAAGAAGAAGGAGGATGTCCATAAGAGTCCTAAACCTCATGTGAAAAGTGGATAACTCTCAGTTTTCAAGCATCAAAAAGGACATAAATCCCTGAAAAAGGATACAAGTGCTACCATCCGTGTTGAAGACCCCAAGTCTATGCAATCTGTGCCAAAGCCTGCAGAGGGAGACACAAAACCCAAAAAGATCTTTCAAACAGGAATGTCACCATCAGGGTTAGTGTGCATGATTGATAATTTCAATGAGGCACAAAGAAAAGCAATACGAGATATGGGGTTTAGAGGATTCCTCCACTTGTAAGTCATTGAATTGCCTGGGAATTTATACAAATGGCTAGTAGATAGATTTGACCCATACTCAATCACCTTGTACATATCACCAGACAAAAGGATTGAGATTACACCAATGGATGTGCATCTCATATTGGCACTCTCCATTGGTGGAAAGAAGGTTGAGGAGTTCTATGGGAAAAAGCCAAAAGATGCCAAATACAATAAAGTCCTTGATGCATGGAAAAAAGACTGAAATCTGCAAGATGAGACCCCTAAGCTGAGCCAAATGCCACAATACATACTCAGCCAGACTAATGCAGGGAAAAGTTTCAAGAGAAACTTTGTGCTCTGCATGGTATTATGCTTTTTCAACGGTCCAAAGAATGTACATTGCGTATCCTATTTTGCCAAGAATGTTGCTAATGTTGAAGATATAGTAACGACTGATTGGTTTCAGAACACCATTGACAGATTATATGAATCTGTCAAAAAGAGGGCTTCAAACTTTGATGGCCCTATTCTCATCTTGATGGTAAGTTCTTTATACTCTATCAAAGTACTATGTTTTCAGTGAGCATAACGTTAAATTCAGTGAGCGGAACATATATATTTAGTGAGCTTAACATATATCATGTTGAGCATGCCATTTACTTTAGTGAGAGGAACATACATTGTAGTGAGCAGGAGGTGTATTTTAGCGAACACACCAAAGCTTTGGTGAGCTTAACATATATCATGATGAGCAGGCCATTTACTTTAGTGAACGGAACATACATTGTAGTGAGCAGAAGGTGTATTTTAGTGAGCGCACCAAACCTTTTGGTGAGCTATGGAAAACTTAATCATGTGTGAAAATTATCTATTACATTGATCTATAATGACCATTTTAGTGAGCACACTTCACGTACCGCACATAAATAGAGGAATCATTGTTACACAACATTACTTAATGTTAGTGAGCTACAATATATTTTAGTGAGGAGAAGAAAATGTTTAGTGAGCAGAGCACTGTTTTAGTGAACAGACAATATAACCTAGTGAGCAGAACATGTCTTTTAGTGAGTAATAGATGACAATTGTCTATTACATTGATCTCTATTCACAAATTTAGTGAGCCTAATAAGAATTATTCTTAGACAACATTACTTTATGTTAGTGAGTTAGTATACATTTTTGGTGAGCAGGGGCTATATTTTAGTGAGCATAGATTTTGGTGAGCTATACAAACTAATTACAAAGAACATTTCTCTTGCAGATGCTATATCTTGACAGGGTTCTCCTGACAAGAAGGACTGTTAAGAGGCAATTCCCAACAATGAAAGGCTGGATAATAGAAAGGCTGTGGGAAAGAGTCAAAGAAAAGAGAAAGACCAATCAAGTTATTATAAAAGAAGGGTTAAAAGGCTTTGGAAAGGGGAGAGTGGAGCCTCTAATATAAATAACCAAGGAAGTGCATGCTGAACCACATCTGTAAAAGGAACCTTAGCCATAAAAGGAAGAACATCCAAAGATCATATCACAAAATGATGAACCATCAGAGTCAGAGGCATCATTTATTCCATTTATATCAATTAAGCATAATGAAAGAATTTAAACAAATATCTATGTAACATCTTATAATACTTGAATGGTGTCCACATTGCAGAAAGATATGGAAGAAGTGGTTGAAGTAACAAAGGCTTTAGCAAGTGCATCCAAGAGGTATAGAACATTCATTAACTACTTATCAAAAAGGTGCCAAAACAATAAAGCACTCAAGAAAATAAGAGATAAGGCCATAAGCATGTTCTCTTCCTACTGTAAGGCTCAAATCTCAAAATCCCCACCAATAACACAAAGAGAAAAAGGGGATGAAAGTGCTGAGATACCATCATTTCGTCAAAATGATGAGTGGTAAAATAGAGCTGCTGTACTTAAGGCCATAATTGAATTAGAGAATGCTTTTATAAGGCAACAAAAGACCATCAGCACCAACAGCAAAACTTCTGCATCAAGGCAAGGGGCAATGACATATCAAGTTTTAAGTTCATTGATGATAGCCAAAGCCCATCTGCTGTAACACCAGCAGCACCAGCATCACTTCAGACACCACCTTCCTCCCCATTGCAGAAGTAGTTCAAACACCACCACCCTTCCTCTTGCAGAGACACATCAGACACCACCACCTTTCCCCCTGCATAGACACTTCAAACTCCACTACCCCCCTCACAAACATTGCAGACACCACCACTCTCCCCACCACAACACCCATTACAAGCTCTTGAGACACAACCACCACATGAATCATCTCAAACACCGCCACCACCACCAATTCCAGAAACACAAACAGAAGCAGGAAGAAAGGTAGCAAATAACTAAAGGAGAGTAAAAATCTTCTGGCAGAGAAGATGGAAAGATGAAAATAGAAAAAGAAAGCTAGTAAGGATTTTCATTGACCAGACTCTTACTTTCAGTGAGTAGGCTCTCACTTTCAGTGAGCAGAATATACTTTTTAGTGAGCTGGAGAGCAAGACACATATTTTAGTGAGCATATAGTAAATCTTGGTGAGCAGAACACATATGTTAGTGAGCAAAAGTTGTATTTTAGTGAGAATAAAGTATAACTTGGTGAGCAGAGCACATAATGTCAGTGAGCATGACACATATGTGATTAAAAAGAACAGAAATATTAGTGAGCACAACAGGCATTTCAGTGAGCGTAATAACTATTTTAGTGAGCGCATACACATGTTATGTATGCAGAAGAAGACCACACTAAGAAGGCAAGATATCAACCAAGGAAAGAGAAAGACCCAATGACAGAGCCCCTCTGATCTTCTTTTGTCCAGAGAATAATCAAGATTATAGGGGATTTGTCAGCCTAGGAAAGGATCGTTGCCGAATATGTATTCCATTCATCACATGGACCTTGATTCAAACTAAGCACAAAACTGTCACACAGAACACACTTACAAACACTTAAATTATAATGAATACATGCTTACACTTTTTTTTCCTTTTCTTACCACACTAGTTAAGAAATGTTTGATATCAAAACACATATTGCACATCGGTATCACATGTCAACCATGCGTCCACGAGAATACATTGATGCCTATGTGATTAATGTCTGGGCTGCTATCCTCAACAACTTGGAGAGAAAGAGAAGTGAAGGATCTCCAAGAAGAATTTTTGCACCAATTGATGCAATGGTAAATATGTACTTATTTTTTATTTTCACAAATACAAATAATCAAACACCTAATGATACTGCTTCAAAAATGTAGTCAACCATAGACCCCTCAATAAATACAGCAAAATCAGAGGAGGGAAGGTACATTGATTTTGAAATAATTCTTCAGAAAGAATTCCAGAGATGTGATAAATGGATATCAGGAAAACTATTGCGTCTAGTAAGCATTAATCTAATACACTTTAATTGTATATTAAAACACCACATTATATAATATTAATCATTCTTCAATTTTAAGGTGTTCTTTCCAGTATAGCACAAGAAGCACTTCTTTATCTTCTACTTTGATTTGAAGGAGGAAAGACTTGATATCATGGACAACATGCACATAACTGCTCCATACAAAGCAACATATGGAGAAACACATTTGTTAGTGGTATGTTCAAATGCTCACTGATTCATTCACTTTACAATACATCAACACAAAATATCTGGTGAGCTTACAAATTTGGCAAGCTAACACATATTATTAGTGAGCTACCAACACATATTTGGTGAGCTAATAGGTATATGTACTGAGTTAAGACACATATCTAGTGTGCTAAGCCAACACATATTCTTGATGAGCTAAGACACATATTTTTGGTGAGCTAACACACATATTTGGTGAGCTAACACACATATCTGGTGAGCCAACACATATTCTTAGTGAGCTAACACACATGTCTGGTGAGCCAACACATATTCTTTGTGAGCTAACACATATATTTGGTGAGCTAATACCCAATTCCAGTAAGCTGAATAAAGTTATTTATTGTACACAGGCAAGAGCTTCTGGCAGATTTCTTCAAGAGAGTGTTGGCCACCCCAAACATGAAATTGTAAAGAAGATGAAACCAGTGCGAATGAGAATTCCATGGAGGGCAACAAATAATGTCACAGACTATGGAATTTTTTACATGAGGCACATGGAGTCTTACTTCCGACAAGCAGGTAAATGGGATTGTGGTTTCAAGAAAAATGAAGTACAGGTAGATCAAAAACCCACAAAGCTCTCAATCTTCTCATTCATCAAAAACCTACGTCCCACCATAACATTCTTCGCATCATGATTCATACAAACAAAAGCTGCGCATATCATCTCATAACGATTGGTCCTATATGTCGTGTCAAATACAAGTAGATCACCAAACAACAAGTAATCACATTTCATTTGTGAATCTCTCCAAAAGAAGCATATCAAACAATCGTCCTCGTCCAATTTAAGCTTATAAAAAAATCTTGCTTGTTACCACACCTTGATTCTAAAACATACATCAAATGATTGGTATCGCCCCCATCTAAAGTCCTCTTGACTTCATTTGCGACACTATTGTATGCATCCCTTTCACTAAAACCAAGTAATGGTGAACCCTCGGTCTGATTTCTTAGAAACCAATGTGCATATGAAACTTTCATACTATTACTTCTCATCTTTTGGAAAAAGTCCACATGGGCTTTCTCAACTTTTTTATGTAACCTCAACTTATGCACCTCATCTTCCAAAAGCAATTCATGATTATGAACCATTTTATGCTTCTTACAAATCCATTCCCTATTAGGTTCAATGTAAAATATAGCCCTAGCTTCGCAATTATACCTCCGGCTCTGTTTTGTAAATGTCTTGCCTTTTTTCCTGGGACACCTTTTAACACGTTGTTTGCTGCAACACAACTCCCTTGAACGAACCTCTTGTGAACCCTCTCTCCTTCACAACTTGTTACATCTAATGAAAAACCCCTTACAGAAAGCATACCCACTATATATATCAAATGCGGCATCTAGAGAACTAACCCTTTTACCAATCAGCTTTGATTCATCAGATTCCTTCACTTCAACAACACATTCATCATCATCTGCACATTTCTCCTTATTAATCACAATATGATTAGATACACCACCAACAACATTACCATCATCAGAAGCCATGCCTTTGCCCTTTCCACCAGTAAGATTACACAAAATCCTAACATAATCATCAACATCAACTGCCTCAGCGACAGAACGATCTGATGTAGATATGAAAAATGAAGTATCATCTACAAAAACAACATGATTTTTGTGATAAGCTATAATGCAAAATTAGTGAGCACAATCTCTATTCTAGTGTGCCAAATGCTTGTATTAGTGAGCAGAAAATACTATGTGGTGTAGCTGAAAGCAACAGATTCTCTTCCATCAGGCACAAGATTGAATATAGTGATTACATTTGGTGAGCACAGAAACTAATAAATGATTCATGAATACAATCTGAATCCCAATGAGCTAAATATATTTCTTTAGTGAGCCAACAACTATATTTGGTGAGCACAAAACTCATATTAGAGAGCTGTTGTTTCTCATATGTAAATTCCAATAATAAAAATATCATCTGGAAAAACAACTATAACATTTGTGGTGAGTTGTAATGCAAAATTAGTGAGCACAGAGTTTAATCCTCGTCCGCTAAATGTTTCTTTTAGTGAACAAAAACTGCTCTGCAGTAGAAGGCAACATATTCTCTATAGTGAGCTAAATATGTACCATTAGTGAGTCAATGACTATATTTAGTGAGCACACAACTCATAATGTAAGCTATTGCTTCTCATATGTCATCAACCAAAATTCACACAATATTCAAGAATTAAACCAAAAACCATCGTACACTTGTATCTTAACCGGAATTAACATAACACACAACTCAAAACACCAATCAAGCATTCTGTCAAAATGCAGAACAACAAATTGCAAAAACACCAACTATATATTGAAACCAACAATTGCATTATAATTTCAGAACAGGACAACATAACAATGAAGGCAAACCAGTTCAAACAACTTAAAATTAACTA
>JAKOGI010000105.1:107500-267500 GCA_029747015.1 Carnegiea gigantea | reverse complement strand
ACTTAATACTGATATGCTTGATCTTAGAGTGGTAGGCATCACTCTTGGTGTGATGAATAGCACTCTAATTATCTGAGAAAACTGCAATGATGCCTTGTGAAACACCAATCTTAGTTATAGGGTCTCTCAGCCATACAGCTTCTTTAACACCCTCAATTGTAGTGATGTATTTAGCCTCAGTAGTGGATAAAGCTGGAACAGACTGTAGGGATGATTTTTAAGAGATAGCACCCTCACATAAAGTGAAATGCAACTAGAAATAGAGCATCTGTGATCAAGATCTCCACTGCAATCAAAGTTGACGAATCCTGGAACATCATAAGTTGTAATTTTGGACGTAACAAATACTATGCATTTATCCAGAGAACCCTTCACATAGCAAAGAATTCATTTTATAGCCTCCTAATGATCCTTACTACACTACTAGAAATCTCCCTATATTTTGACCCTTAAGCATCGACCCTTCTCGATTGGGTCGTGATAATTTTGGATTTCTAGATGCTTTTTAAGGTTGAGAATGTCCACAACCATTAAAAGGATCATGATTTTAGACATTGGAACCTGTTTTTAAATTTTGGAGACCGCTAAGTGAAATAATTGGAGGGATTTCATTACATGTTAAAAAATGATGACATGAAATATAATAGCTACGCCAAATTGAAACACGCGTGTGTGAGGGAAATTTTTTTTTTCTTCAAACGTATCTCAGTTTAATTTGGAGAGAGAGAAAAACCTTTATTTCCAACTGCTTGCGATCGATACCCTCTCAAAACCCTAGCTTTCGCAATCCCAGTATCATCAATTTCATCCCAAAATCATCAGGCTTGCTGGTCGATTCGAATCATATGCATTGTCTCAAAACCATAAGTCAATCCCCTCTCAATCTCTACTTGAACTCGCATGACAAAGTACTATTCAATCAATTTCATGTCTTTTATGGTCGGTAATTCGCTAAACTTTACCTCATGCATTTGAATTTGTTGAGGTTTTGGTTCTTTTTAAAAATTTTTGGGTTTCTAGGAAGGTTCAAAGTAGATTTTTTTGATTTAGTCATCTGTTCTGCAATTTGGATGACTGATAATGGGCCATTGTGGTTTGCTTTAATTTTTGTTATAGATTGTTTTATGCCCAGCATCATTGGCGAAATTGAAGCCTACTAGGAGTACGAGACTGAAGTGAGGTGATGAATAGATATCAAAACTAGTAGAGACTGAAGTAAGGTGTGTGTTTTCTATCAATCTTTCTTTAAGTTCATGAAATTGCTAAGCAATTATACAATATTTGATGTCCAAGTTAATAGTGCCATTATTTTGCCTGTGAATTATGGTGCTTTTATCCTTCAATTATGTGAAGGAGCTAATGCTTAGAGTATTGTCAGGAAGCTAAATTCTTAATAGAGCTAAGATTTTGGTCCCAGTTTGAATTTTTTAAAGTTTGTGTACAACTGAGCATATAGAAATCTGCATGGCATGCTGACATTTATGCTTAATTCATAATTAGTCTACCTGGAACCCTACTATTTGCTGCCTTATTGCATTTTGCCATCCCAATTCAAAGTTCTGCTGCAGCAGTTGGGTTTTAATCAGCCTAAGGTGATGAAATCATCATCTCAAAATTATCTTAATTACTTCTTCTTGAGAAATTCTGTAAAGGGCTTAATTCTATGATTAATATAAAACAAAAGCAGTGACTAAAACAATTTTGTCCAACATAGATGGAATTTTGCTTTTTAAGGAGAAAAGTACAAAAGCATAGAACTTGAGCAAGTGTCCTTTCTGATTTTGTAAGGGTGAAAGAGTTTTAAGTGTCACTTGTAGCATACATGAAACTTCTTCCATGTTCCCCTAAACATTTAGCTTTATCCTTATTGAGTTATAATTGGAACCTAAAAGTACACTGTATTTGATTTGTATTGTGTATGACCCTTCATATGACCACATTTCCTTTTTTGAAATTTTTTCACTGTATGCCTTCCGAATAGCTTCTTTACTTGTCTTAAGTAGTTACATAACTTCATATATCCTAAAAGCGATGGGATCTATACTTAATATCAATGTCACTTGAACTTAGCCATATCCATGTTTTAAGACGGAATATCCAACGAGGATTGTATTATTAGATTTACCCACAATGATTTACACTTTTATTGTGTGTCAAAGTATCTGTGGGTGTAATTTGAAGTTAAATGAACATTCAGATTAACATAGTTGAGTAGGATGAAGCATTGAAAAACATCATGTCTTGGAAACGTGAGCAAACTAAATGTAAAAGGGTTATTAATTATTTTTTTTAAAAAAAGCTCCCCATAACCTAAAGATGCTGGCGAGGGTACATCCATTGTGGCAGCATGTGGGGTTACAATGTTCTATTTCTTTCCTCTCTCTTTTTTAAATCATTAGGACATCTTTAATGAGAGTTTTAAATTTTGAAACTATATCCCTCTACATTCTATTGATTAATTATGATGTAGCATGTTGAGTTTAGCCAATCTTCTCCTACGCATGATTGAATGTCGGACATTTTAATGTAGCGTGCTAACAATTGTAGTTTCATAATATTTGATATTATCCATCTTTTTAGTTATATTCACTCATGCTTATTATTAGTTTTAATCGTAATTAGGGCATTGTCAGCTTTATTATCTTTTGGATTGGGTTGATAACTACTTTGGAACAAAGCTCCTCTTCAAGCTTCAGGTAATAATTTATGTAATATTTTCTTGATTTTGATTGCTGTGTGATTTGTTTAGTGCTTCATAAGACTTTGTGGCTCAATCTGTTTTTCTTGTGACTACTTGACGATAGGATAGTAGGAGACATTGGGCGGCTCTTCTCTTTTAATGGAGTATATGGGTGGTCTTAGGCGTTCTTAAATGTTGTAGTATATTTAGATAATGATTAGGAAAGGGTTGTTCATTTGTTTAAGATTGTTATGTCAATTATACCCAAAATCAATCTAAGGTATATAATAACAATAATAAATCTGTTGGCTTAGAGTGTAATATATGTAATATGCTTATTGTTTGAAATATATTGCTAATGTGGCTTACATTATTATGTTATGTACGAATGTAGATTATTATGTAATTGGTAGAAGGTATCGGCTGAGTAATCTAATAACTTTGCTTTCATCATGCTGTGTAAGATCACATCTAAAAGAAAATTCTCTTATTCTAACAAGTCAGTCAATTGTCATAGCTCCCTAATTAACAACACTAAAAAGTCCAAGATTCAAAAATTAGATGAAATACATATCTTTGTCATAACAGGCAGACCATTAGGGCTTGGTTGGTACTAATGATTATGATGATGATTTAGGTTTTACCTTTGCTTTTTTGTTAAAGAGCACAATTAAATGGGCCTCTCATTCTCTTTTAATGGGGTTTTTGATTAGATTAATAGGCAGGGATGCAATATATAACAGAGATGAAAAAGGGAGCAAAGCCCATTGAGTCTTTCAATCAGAAAAGCAGAAAATAGCCTCAAAATAGGAAGCAAAATTAGAGGAGGGGGTATTTATTATTATTAGTAGTGCTAGTGTAGTCATTGTTGTTATTTACGTGTAACTTGAAATAGTATTTGTTTTATTATCATAAAGTGAAGTGTACAAGATATTGTACTAAATTAGTTTATATTTGTAGAAATGGACTCAAGTTGGGTTGAATTACCAAATGATCTTCCTGATTATCTTAATGATGCTGTCAAATTTATTAAGCTTACTAAGAAAATCTTGTAGATGGAAGAACTCGATGTTTATGCAGGAGATGCAAAGTGGATAAATAGGTGCCTATAGCAGAAGTTGAGCAACATATTTTATTTAAGGGTTTCTATAAAGAGTATAAGCATTTTATTTTTCATGGTCAATGGGACATACTTGATCATGTGAAAGATAGAGAAAGCACAAGTCGAAAAATAAATAATGACCAGCCTAATTTTGTTGGGCGAGAGCAGCTTTTGGGGTTGATATACCTAGGCCTAGGGATGACATTGCACATGATGTGTTTAATAAGCCACTTGATGAACGGGTTGAACCTTTTGACATGTATGATGACCATATGACCACTGAATAATTTTGTGAATCAATAAATCTTCCCTTGGATGATGAAGAAAGTGAAGTATCAGAGGCTACTGGAAGCATCCAATAAGGCATTTTATGATGGCTATACCACTTTTTCAAAATTATCTTTCCCTCTGCACTTGTTTCATATGAAATGTATGTTTCATTAGTCAGCTGAGTCTTTCACAATGTTGATCAAACTTTTAGGGGATGCCTTCACTCACATCGTGGAGTTTCCTTCCTCTTATTATGAAGCTAAGAAATGATTAGTGCCTTGGGCCTTGGATATCAAAAGATTGATGCTTGTCCTAATAATTGCATTTTATATTATGCTGAGTTATCAGAAAAAGATAGTTGCCATGTTTGTCGTCTTTCAAGATGGAAGACAGTAAAAGGCAAGGAGGGTCAGACATGTGAAGGAATTACAAATGTTAAGACGAGAGAGCTGACTAAGGTGATGCGTTACTTCCTAATAATCCCTAGATTGAGAAGGATTTACATGTCACCTAAGTCAGCTGAACAAATGAGATGGCATGATAGAGATCGTGTGAAAGATGGAAAGCTGAGACATCCAGCTGATGCTAAAGCATGGAGGGAATTTGATGCCTTATATTCTAACTTTGCTTTTGATTCCTATAATGTTAGACTTGCCCTTATAAGTGATGGCTTTAATCTATATCGTCTAATGAATACAACCTACAGTACATGGCCTGTAGTGTTAATCCCTTATAATCCACCTCCGTGGCCATGTATGAAGCCATCATCATTTATTCTGTCACTGATTATTCCTAGAAAATCAAGTTCTGGAATCAATATTGATGTATACTTGTAGCCACTAATACATGAGCTGAAATTGTTGTGGGATGGTGTTATTGTTTTTGATGCTTATAGTAATGAATACTTTAATATGCAAGCAGTTCTAATGTGCACCATCAATGATTTTCCTGCTTATGCTATGTTATCCGGTTGGAGTACCAAGGGCTATAAAGCATGTCCTTTGCTTGCTAATTCCACACATTCATACATGTTTGGAGGTAAAATTTGTTATGTAGGCCATCGAAGATGACTACCTCGTAATCACCTTATCGTTTTCAGAGCCATTTATTTGATGAGCAGAGAACTTTAGGGATGCTATAGTTGTTGTAGGTGAGATTGAAATTTAAGTACAACAAAATGGAGTTGGTTATGTGTATGGAAAGGCAAAAAAGGCTACGAAAAAGAAGAGAGGAAGACAACAAGCAGGTACGTCTACTTGTGAAATTGTGGATGATTTTGATAAGGACTATATAATGATGATGCTAGTGATGATGTCCTTTGGACTAAAAGAAGTACATTTTTTGAGTTACCCTACTGAAAGGTGTTAAGTCATAATTTATGTATGTTTTTAATAATTAATTTGATTATATTATATATATTATTTTGTCTAATTTACTTTATTTTATATATTTTTTTAAGTTAAGCGTTAATAAAGAAAGAGGAGAAGAGAAGATGTTGAAGTTCGGATTTTATTTACTGAAGGATTTTACAAGCGAATTTATGAAGTCGGCCAAAAAAAAAATAATGATTTATGGAAAAATATTGTTTTTATGATGATTTATTTAGACTAGGGTTACAAGGTTGCCACTTCTAATTAAAGAGGAATTAGAAGATTGGGAGAGGAAGGCATCCTCCAAGAAAAGAAAACCACAGCAATATTATGCTATTAAAAACCCACCCCATCATGAATCATGAAGGATCACACATAGCACCACGGCAACAGCTCACTAACTCCTTCGCCCCTCCTCTTACACATAGCACCATCACCCATCACTCATGCCTAAACTCCATCTCTATCTCTCTCGTAAAGCATCACACCCATAATGAATCATCACCGCATATCATCATCACTATCACACACGCCTACCCCATACAGCATCATCTTGATCAGAATCTCATATTCCATCATCATCGATCATCACCACCATCAACGTCTCTCATCATGCAGTCAAGTAATATTGTTTTTTTGTTTTGTTTTATAAGTTTAGTTATTAAACATGAAGCACTTGGGTGAATTTGTAATCTAATTTCTAATATGAGTGAGCAATTTTCTTGTACTTAGTATAATCTATTTGAAACCATGCTAAATTAATTATTTTGAAACAAGTTTTATGCTTTATTACCTAGTTGATTTTTATTCCAGGATTTTATATCGATTAATATTTATTGTTTATGATATTCATATTAGATTAATTAGAATGCATGTTAATTAGTTTAATACGAATTCATATGATAGTTTAAAAGGTTTTAATATGTAAAAGTTGTAGTTTTTTAGGCAGTTGTATCACCCAAATTGATCATGGATAGCTCAAATCGATCTCTTTTAATTAGATAATCATTATAGATCTTTGTTAAATTAATTTGCTCGTAAATTGGTTACAAGGCATTAGATGATGTTTTTCTATTACGTAATGCTCTAGTTTGATTAAATTCTTACGCTGGTACTAGGGTTATCAAAACTAGTAGAGTTTATATTAGGGCTTGACCTAAATAAAGTATAATATAAGGAAAAGCGGGAAGATCCGATGGTGGGTGTTTCATACAGTCTAACTCATGGATAAATCGATTTGTGTGTTGATGAGTGAATATTAATTTGCACGGTGGATACAGATTATGGTAAGTGTTTTTTCATAAATTTGGTATCTTTAATAATTATTTGTTACTTTTTAGTTAACTTCTTTAGTTCGTGACTTTTAATTCTTAAATTTATAGTTCTTAATATTAATTTCGTTTACTCTTCCAAAAGAGTAGTCTTATAGGAGTGTCTTGGTAATTTTAGATCAGTTATGTTTTGATTTTTTGTGTGATTATAATTTTCAAATTTATTTTCTATTCTGTTTTGCGATTTATTTACCGGTTTATTAGAAATTAGGCTAAAAATAGTCTGTTTTGTGTTTTGTTTTGTGTTTTATTCCATTTTAGGGTTTATTTGGTACCTTAATCTACTGCAGCTTAATTTTGAAAGTTTTGGAAGTCATTTCATAATTTTTCAGAATTATTTCGCGAATTGAATACATGCAGTTTTTTTACTATAATAAATCTGAAAATTACATTTTTAATTTTTATTTTCGGTATTTAGGAGTTTAGTAAGTGTAGAAAATTATATTATGCAACCTGGGTAAATTTATTATTTATTTTTGTATTTAATTAAGTGCAGTTTGTTATTTTTTTAATTTCAGATATTATTTTCTATTTTAATTTTCTGATTTTATCCTCTGTTTTATTTTTCTGAAATTAGCTAAATATAATTCTGGGAATATAAATTTATGAATTTGTAGAATATTAATTGATAATATTTTCTGTGAATTTTGATGTTAATTTTCTGTTTGTTACTTCTTGCTTTAATTTTTAGTTAATAATGTGCGATAATTTTCTGTTTGTATTTTTTCAGAATATTTAGGTGAGATATTTACTATTTTTATTACCAGAATTAGGTTTAGAATATTTAGTGGTATTAGTAAGTAATTTTCCAAATTTTGACTTCTTTAATTTGATTTGTTTTAGCAATTTAAAGAAGTAAAATATATTATAGTAATAAATTTAATTAGATTAAAACTAGCTTACTATCATAATCTTTGCTTGTGGGATCGATCTCTATTTTCTTATGGTATAAATATTATTTATAAATCAAAGTAGTGGTTTAATTTGCAACTTTATGACAGGCACTACAAATTTTGGCGCGCTGCCAAGGAAAGACAATAAAATCGCTAGTTTGCTTCTATTTAGTTTTAGTACTTTAATTGTTTTGTTTTAATTCTATTATTTTATTTTTGTAGGTTGTTTTAGTTTGTGAGATTAAGATGTGGTCCCATGATCGAAGAGAAAAAGGAGCATACATTTGAGGTGTTTGAAAGTAAAGTAAGTGATTCTTAATCTGTAAGCTCCGATTCAATAGGTTGTGAGGATATTAAAGTTGAGATGACTACTTTACGAGAACTTGCTGCACCTAATTTGGAAACGCAACCATTGTCTATTACTTATCTTGTATTAGACCAACCATTTAAACTTAACTCTGTATTTTTAAATTTACTGCCTAAACTTCATGGATTGCCTGGTGAGGATCCATATCGCCATATTAATGAGTTCATTATTACATGTTCGACCATGTGACCTAAGGGTATCACCCAGGACCGAATTAGATTGAGGGTCTTTCCTTTCTCACTTCAAGATAATGCCAAAGATTGGCCACATTACTTGCCCCCGGTAACATTCACTACATGAACTCAAGTTCATAACGCATTTTTAGAGAAATTTTTTCCCGCATCTAGAATTAGAACTATTAGAAAAGAAATATGTGGAATTAAGCAACTGAATAGGAAAACTTTCCATGAGTATTGGGAACGCTTTAATAAATTATCTGCTAGTTGTTCCCAACATCAGATTTCTGAACGGTTATTGATTCAATATTTTTGCGAAGATTTATTACCTATAGATAGAAATAAGGTGGATGCTGCTAGTGGGGACTTTGGTTAATAAGATGCCAGCTCAGGCTAGGGAATTGCTGAATATTATGGCGAAAACACTCAACAATTTGGAACTAAGGAACCCTAGTTTAGGAAGGTCAATGAGCTTAGTTCAAGTCCTTTTGTAGAGACCCAGTTGTCTCATATCACTGCTATGCTCAACAAACTTGTTATTGGAGGAGTTCAGAAAGTAGTGGTGTGTAGTATTTGTTGTTTAGAGGAACATGCTACTGATGCGTGCCCTATACTTTAAGGGGTTGATATGAATGCTATGTTTTCTAATCAAGGCCACAGGAAGTATGACCCATACTCCAACAGTTATAATGAAGGATGGAGAGACCATCCTAACCTTAGGTATGAACCTAGGAACAACATCCTAGGTTTTGACCAACCATTACATCAACCATCTCGTTAACCATATGCTCAGGATAGAATAATTTTTTTTTTAGAACAAGTCAAAAAGAGATGGATGATAAGAAAAAGGAGATCGACACTAGATTTTAGAACATAGGGATGACTCTTAACCAGGTCCAGGAGAGATAGACTGCTACTGATATCATAATTAGCAACCTCCAGGGCCAAATACAACATAGATTGCCATCTTAATCATTCCAGACCCCGAAGGAAAATGTGAGTGCCATGACACTTTAGCAGTGGGAAAGAGTTGAAGGAACCTAGGAAGAATAGAGAGGCAGAGCATGAAATAGAGATCAATAAACTTGAACCTAACTAAGATCAAGACACCACCTCTAATGTTAAAGAAGTAGATGAGGATAAGAAGGAACCTTATAAGCCATTACCATCTTTTCTTAATAGACTGAGAGGGAAAACCCCTAAGGTAGATGAGGCAAACCAAGAAATCTTAGAAATATTTAGGAAGGTAGAGATCAACATTCCTCTCCTAGATGCCATAAAGCATGTGCTTCGTTACGCCAAGTTCCTTAAAGAGTTTTATACTGTAAAATGTAAACTGAAAGGGAATGGAAAGGTAAGTGTGGGGGAAAAATGTGCCCGCTGTTTTCCAAAAGAAGCTTTCCCCTAAATGTAAGGACCCAGGTGTAAAAATTAAAAACCTCTCATTTGATAGAGCTATGCTTGATTTAGGAGCTTCCATCAATGTGATACCTAGGTCTGTTTATAATAAACTACACTTAGGAGAGTTAAAGAGAACTAATTTAATCATTCAGTTAGCTGATAGGAGTAATGCATACCCAGATGGAGTTTTAGAAGATGTCTTAGTCGAAGTCAATGAGTTTGTTTTTCCTGCTAACTTTTATGTATTGGACAAGGGTGATGCATGCCATGTTGTTCCCATACTGCTTAGTAGACCATTTCTTAAAACATCTAAAACAAAAATAGATGTGCATACAGGAACACTGACTATGGAATTTGATGGTGAAATTATTAAATTCAATATTTTTGATGCTATGAGATTTCCTACTGATGTAAACTATTTGTGTGCACTTAATGTGATTGATGAATTATCCCAAGATGTTTATGAACTGTCTCATGATAATGGATTGTTAACTGTACTTACTCAAGGCTTGGAGCAGTTTGTGTTTCAAAATGTGCCTTACGATATCAATAATGAGTTAGTGGGCAGCATAGAGTCTTTGTTACAATTGCATATAGTTAATAGACCTAGGAAGCTAAAATTGCCTAAAAGTCACAAGATGCTACCCTCTCGCATTTCACCCCCTAAGCTAGAACTAAAACCATTGCCTGAAAATCTTAAGTATGCTTATTTAGGGGATGATAAGACCTTACATGTTCTTATCTCTAATGTACTTACATCTGAACAAGAGGTTAAACTTATTAGGGTGCTTAGAGAACATAGTAAAGCATTAAGGTGGACTTTAGCAGACCTTAAAGGACTTGGCCCCACATTATGTTCACATAAAATCACTTTAGAATCAGATGCTAAGCCTAAGAGAGACCCTCAACGAATACTAAATGCACCTATAATGGAGGTAGTTCAAAAAGAAATTCTTAAGTGGTTAGATGTTGGAGTGATATACCCCGTCGCTGATTTTGATTGGGTTAGTCCTATCCATGTGATTCCTAAAAAGGGGGGAACAAAAGTAGTGTAGAACAAGGAAGGTGAGTTAATACCTACTAGAGTCCAAAGTGTTTGGAGAGTGTACATTAACTATAGAAAACTTAACAAGACCACAAAGAAGGACCATTTTTCATTGCCCTTTATGGACCAGATGTTAGAGAGATTAGCTGGGCGGTCACATTATTGCTTTCTAGATGACTATTCAGGTTATATTCAGGTCCCTATAGCTCTTGAGGATCAAGAAAAGACCATTTTTACCTGTCATTTTGGTACCTATGCTTTTAGAAGGATGCCGTTTGGCCTATGTAATGCTCCTGCTACATTTTAAAGATGTATGATGAGTATTTTCTCTGATTTTATCACCAAAATTATGGAAGTTTTCATGGACGACTTTATTGCACCTAGTGATTCATTTGATAAGTGCTTGCATCATCTTATGTTAGTACTTAAGTGTTGTATTGAGACTAATTTGGTGCTTAACTTTGAAAAGTGCCATTTCATGATAGAACATGGAGTAGTTTTAGGTTACATAGCGTCGTCCAAGGGCTTAGAGGTTGGCAAGGCTAAAGTAGAAAACATTCAATCTTTACCTTATCCACAGCGTGTCAAGGAGGTGAGGTCCTTTTTAGGTCATGTTAGGTTTTATAGGAGATTTATCAAGGTTTTTTCTAAGGTTGCCTCACTTTGATTTGCTTTACTTGTAAAAGATATTTTATTTGATTTTAATGAGGACTTTAGGAGAGTTTCTGACCAATTGAAGTTGAAATTGACCACGACTCCTATTGTACAACCCCCTAACTGGGCCCTACCTTTTGAACTGATGTGTGATGCTAGTGATAAGGCAGTAGGGGCAATCCTAGGTCAAAGAGTAGGGGAGGTACCTCATGTGATTCATTATGCTTCTAAAACTTTAGATCTAGCATAGTATAACTACACTACTGTAGAAAAGGAAATATATACTGTTGTTTTTACTCTAGAAAAGTTTCTTTCTTATCTGTTGGGTGTTAAAGTTACTGTTTACACTAATCATTCTACTATTAAACATCTGTTGAGTAAGAATGACTCAAAACTAAGATTGATTAGATGGGTCTTACTACTGTAAGAATTTCAATTGGAAATTAGAGACAAACCAGGAGCTGAAAATTTAGTAGCTGACGATCTAAGTATGCTAGATATGGGGAGAAGGGTAATCTATTAAGCGATTGTTTCCCTGATGAGACTTTATACGCTATCACTGATAGGCTACATTGGTATGCTGATATGGTTAATTATATAGTAACCAAAACTTTTCCTGTAGACTTGTCTAGAGCCCAAAAAGAGAAAATAAGAGCTCAATCTAAATATTATGTTTGGGATGACCCATATTTATGAAAATTCTATTGAGATAAGATTATAAGGCGTTATGTAGATGATAGTTAATTTCATTCAATTTTAACCTGCTGTCACTTTCTAAAAGTGGGGGACATTTTGGACCCAAAAGAACAGCACACAAAATTCTTGAATTTGGATTTTATTGGCCTACTATTTTTAGGGATGCCTACGAATTTTGCAAAAGATGTGAAGCATGCTAGAAGACAAGAAGTTTATCTAGAATGAATCAAATGCCTCCGCATAATGTGTAAGTTTGTGAGATTTTTGATGTATGGGGTGTTGATTTAATGGGACCTTTTCCCCCTTCTTTTGGTTTTACTTACATTCTTATGCTTGTTGACTATATATCTAAGTGGATTGAAGCTGTGGCTACTAAAAATGATGATGCTAAAACTGTGGTGAAATATGTTAAATCTCTCATTCTACATAGATATGGAGTTCCTAAAGCAATCATTAGTAATAGGGGAACATATTTTTGTAATAGAACCTTTGGTGCCTTATTAGCCAAATATCATGTAAATTATAAGGTATCTACTTGTTATCAGCCCAAACAAATAGCCAAGCCAAAATCTCCAATAAAGAGATTAAGGGCATATTAGAAAAGGTTGTTAGACCAGATAAGAAAGATTAGAGTTTTAGGTTAGATGAAGCTCTCTGGGCCTATAGGACTGCATATAAGACACCTATACATATGTCACCTTATAGGTTAGTTTTTGGTAAAGCATGTCATCTCCCTGTAGAACTAGAGCATAAATCATATTGGGCTATAAAGCAGTGTAGTCTAGATTATGACCTAGCAGGGAAGGAGCGTAAGTTGCAATTGCAAGAATTAGAAGAGATTAGCCTGGAAGCCTATGACAATTTAGTGATTTACAAAGGTTAAGCCATAGCTTTTCATGATGCTGAGCTTAGTGGGAAAGAATTTTAGGAGGGAGAAAAAGTGTTGTTACTCAATTCAAAATCGAAACTCTTTTCTGGTAAGTTGAACTCCTGATGGCTAGGACCTTTTATGGTATTAAAGACGTATCCACATGGTGCTATTGAGATTACATCCTTTGCTACTAACAAAATTTTCAAGGTAAATGGTCATAGGCTAAAGCACTTCTATGAAGGAGATCAGATATGCTTAGTGGAGGAGATCCGACTAGAGTATCCATGAGCTCATTTGCATCAAGCCATTGATAGTAAACAACGGGGCTAGTAGGGAGGCAACCCAACGTTTTTTAGGGCTGTACCCATTTGATTTTACTTTTATCTACATTATTTCTATATTTTTGCATGCATTAGGGACAATGCATGAATTAAGTGTGGGGTGTATATCCTGCATTTAGTTCCTGTAGTATTCAGTCTTTAAAAAACAAAATTATGATTTTCTTATAAATAATGCATGAATATGAGTTTATGCTAGGCATTCTTGCTTAACATTTTTAATTTATTCTTCTATAGGTGAAGACTTCTGAGCATACTAACTATCATTCAGAGAAGTTTGAGTTGATCCTCATATATGTCTTTAATGAGTAACTGTCATGATTATCCATCTTATTGGATCATGTTATATAGCTGCTTTAAAGACAATGAAATGACCGAGTCCATTTTCTAGACTATTGAATCAGTAGAATAACTCATTAAACTTATGACTTTTCTTGTCTTATGCTAAAAGGAAAAAAAAAAGTTAGATTACCAACATAGGTAGGAGTAGGTGGCTCGGTACCTTTTCCCCTTAAGTTTAGGTCTCAAGTTAAGCCTTATGCATGGAATAACCCATGATTGAGAGAGCCATATCCCTTTTTGGGCCGATCAACGACTCATATCAAACTAATAGGGATGATGTTTTTTAGGCTTTTTAGCCTTTCGTATATGGTCGTTGTGTTTCAATCATTGGTTTGGTATGGATTAGAATAATATTATTTCTTTGATACTTTATTGCTGGATTACATATCTGTCTTTTGTTTTTCCCATGCTCGACACAAGTGTAGTTATAAACTTATTCTATATATTACATCTAAGGTAAACATGTCTTTATAACTCTTATTATCTAGTATTGAGTACAGATTGAAGTGTAAAACATAAGTTACAGGAGCAAGAGGACACTTAAAGCATTGGGTACCAAATCATCTGGAACAGCACAACCACTTACTCATCCCAGCTTCAGTACTGCAACAGCACAGCCAGCAATGTGACTTAATTTAAAGCGACCTACACATCCTTCTCCCTTTATGACACCAGCAGAACCACTGGGGCAGAAACCACCTGACTTGGCCCCTGCTACGCAAGTCCAATAGCCACATATACCTATTACATCTCCGACTTCAGAACAAGCATCCAAGCGGCCATCTATTAAGAATACAGAACCGACTGCTGCATCAGTACCTACAATCGAGCAGCTAAATGTTCAATGCCCTACTTCTAATGGAGCCCCACGGCCACCCATACAGCCCCTTCGCACCCGTACTGCATCTGTTAAAGCTTTGAATGGAGCATCACTTGAAGCCTCTTAATGACTTGGATAGATACTTCCCCCACTTACCACATCTACTGGAGCTTCAAAACAAATTGTGCAGCAATAACCAATTAGGCTAACTAGATCTACTGCAGCATGAAAACTAATTGCGACATATGTTCGGCCTACTCCTTCAAGTGGAGCATCACAATTGGTTTTGCAATCATCTGTCCAGCCATCTGTTAAGCATGCATCAATTAAAGTGTCACGATGATCTAGGCAATTATCTTCCCCACCTAATGCATCTACTATAGCTTCAAAATAAGTACTGCAGTAGCTGACTAGCTCTACTAAAATGGTAAAACCAATTGTGCAGCAACTTGCTGAGCCTACTCCTTTAAATGGAGCATCAGGTACATTTGGTCTCCATGGTTTAGTGTTGTCTTTGTTTACAACAAATTCCACTTGGGTTTTGACTGATTTTAAGTTTTCAGTTCATGATAACATTTGCTTCAGAGGTTTTCACTAATTTAGTTTTCTCTCAATTTAATATCCTAGTCTGTGTCAATGTTGTATGTCTATATTTTTTTTATTGTAATTTTTTGCTTTTGTTTAATTTAACATTTCTTTTGTGCTGGCTTTTAGCATCTCAGACATTTGTCGAGCCACAACGTACTCCCTCCATTGGTCCTTTATGACCCAAACAGATGCTCACTTTCCCTATTACAGCAACAACACAGCCCCTAGTTCGCCTATCTACTGTATGATTTGGATCTTTCAGCCATGCTCTGCCACTAATAATGAATCACATCGACCTTGTCAACCCCCTCATGCTCTTGGAACTTCACAAGTACACCCATCAACTAGGTCAGCACCAACAGACAGTCAATCCCACTCACCTACTGTTAAAGTTCTTAAAGGTTCAACACAACAAGAATTGCATCAAGAACCAGCTAGCCAAGAAAGCAGAGAATCTCCCTCAAATGGCAACAATGAAGACGTAGTAAGGAGTTCTCAAAGTAAGTCTATTGATAAAGGAAAGGGTCTTAATAGAGGGAAGAAAAATAAGTCAACTACCTCCAAGACCACCAGATCTGCTTGATCATCATGGAAAGATAACATACAGTTTGATGCGAAAGAAGAAGTCCAGACCATCGGTAATTAAAGTTCACTCATTTTTTTGGCATGTTATATTTGAAGATATTATTTTATTGTTTTTTGGCATGTATGTCTTCTAAATAGTATTCTTTTTAACAGATGATCTATGAAAAAAGGAGGTAATAAATGGGTCAATTCTACCTTGAGATGTTATGAATTACAAAAAAGGGATGCAATTTTGTGTAGCATTTAACAACTACAACCAACCCATTAGAAAGAGAGGTTACATTGGTGAGATTTCTCGGCTACATTGCAAAGCTAGAGAGATTTTGCCCTATTGGGGGAATTAGTTGGCATGAATTGAACAAAACATATAAAGCCAACATAATTGAAATGGTTTGAGTAACTATTTTTTTTTCCTATTTTAAACTTCTAGTTATCTAAAATTTAGATTGGTTAAGTTTATGTATTCTGAATTTCTGACTTGTAAAATGCAGTCCAAGTTCAAATATCTAGCGGATAAGGGCTTTGATAAATGTGTGCTTAAACATGTTGCTAAGCATTTCAAGCAATGTTAGCATGGTTTGAAGAAAGGCTACTTCAAACCTGAAGAGAAGACAAAAGAGGACATGCATGATATTGTCCCTAAAGGGCACTCTCGTGATGGGTGGATGTGATTGGTTGACTATTGGTGTTCAACATAACATGAGGTGCATATATCTGACGACAATTACACTTATAGAATTGCTTATACCTTGAATATCCATATTTGCTTATTCCTTTTTCTTGTATTAACAAGCTATTTTTTTCTTTAATCTCTATATTTGCCTATTCCTTTTCCCTATATTCTTTGGCTAATTTTTTCGTTAACCTCCATAAAGATCTGCATATTCTTTTTCCTTGTATTGAGGATTACACTGACAGACTTGCTTTTTCCTACTAATTATTTTTTTTTATCTATAGACTTTGGCTGAAATAGGTAGAGATGCACGAGCTTCGCAAACTCATTATCATACAACTGGTTCTACCAGTTATGCAGAAACGCGAGTTGACTTTGTATTGTTTCTTCTGTTTTTTTTTTCCTGCGATGTATATCCTATCACTACTCCAATTTTGGGCAGTTGTTGACCGAATGTCCAAATTTCTTCTCATTTTGGCTATGTTAGATGAGACAGATAAGCTATATTAATGTATTTATTTATGTGGACTTCACCATAAGATTTGTAATTATAGGTTGAAACTCATGGAAGAGAGCTAACACATTTGGAATTCTTTAAAGAGACACATAGCAAAGAAAGAGGGGGATTTATAGTTAATACGACTACTAAAGGGTTTCTAGTATATGTTCTCATTCTGGTACTTGTCATTTTTAGTTTTTTTGTTTTTTGGTCTACTAATAATATTTATTTTATTTCCTCTTAAACTATGGTAGAATGAGGCAAGTGCAAAAGTTCAAGAGCGACTTCTTGACTCTTCCCCCTTAAAAACTCAGGTTGAAATTGAAAACGAAGTGTTTAATGAACTTATGTATGAAGAAGAAAATCCTAAGCGATCGATCGGTTTTGGCTTTAATGTGGACCGAAGTGATGGCTTTGGTGTAAACAGCGTCCTTAGGAAAAGAGATTACGTCTTCCGTGATAACAATATGGAACTAAAGCGTGTCAAAGAGGAACTAGCATCACAGAAGGCCATGTTCTTACTTATTTTAAAGGCAGTGCATAATGGAAAAATTACAGATGAATTCCTAGATGCTATTGATGTGGCCTTATGTATGGTTGGTGATCAGGCTAGTCTTTCACATGCTAATATTCTACATTTACTTTTTTTTTTCATTGGGAGGGGCTGCCTTGGTCAGCAACTATTGTTTGGAAGTAGATATTTTCAGTGCAAATGTTTTGGTATATTTTGGTGATGTTGATTGAGGAACTACCCTCACAGAATGTCATGTTACATTTGCTTACTTATGGCTACCTGGTGATTGGACAGTGCAAGTGTCTGAGGTTTTATTATATTTTGGTCATGTTGATTGAGTTTAGTTGCTTATCAACCTTTGCTTGTTCTTGCATATGCTATTTTCTAGGCCGATCCTTTGTTTTCTTTCTTAATTAAAATTCTAGTTATTATGGCAAAGGCTTTTCACAATATCTTGAGGGACTTCCTCTGGTCTGTTAAGTTTTGATTGTTCTTGCATATGCTGTTTTCCAGGCCAACCCTTGAATGTTCATTTGACAGTTGCCTCTTCTCTTTTTTTTTCGGTAATTGAGTTTTATAGTTAGGTTTAGGTATGAAGAGTTAGGTCATAAGGAATGGTCTTGGAGTTCGATTCTATGAGATTCCTTTATTTTTATTTTATTTGGTTTAAGCTGTCTTCCTTGAATAATTTATAGGATTAGATTATCAGTAGGAGTATGTATTGTTGCATAATCTACTTACCCTTTAATGCTAGTGCTATGTATTGTTACATAAATCAAGTGGATGTTAGCATTCTCTTACAGGGACATGGATATCAGCTTATATAGTGTGAAATACAAGAAAGAAGGATGCCCATGCTTCCTTTCTTTATACTTTACCTCAGATCGAGATTCTAGGTTAATATTACCTCTGCTTGGTGCTGTAACGACTTACAAACCTAATGGTTATAGTCTGAAATCTACTAAATTATGGTCTTGAATAGTTACTTCTTGTTTAGTCTTGAATAGTCTTGAAAATAGGCTGAAATGTGCTGAAATGATGCTAACATGCTTATGTACAGTATGATGTAGCAACCTATTTATTATAGAGAATGGCATGCTTGGGGAAGTGAATATGTTGACATTTATATCTCCTTGTTTGGTTTGTGTCTGTTTCATTGGCCAAGAGTTATGCATTCAGAAGTATACTTTTTTGAGTCATTTTTAAGATTGTTTTTGGATTGAAAATATTAAACGGAAGATTAAGTGGGTGTTCTTGCATTTGTTTGGAAAGGTTTGTGGTTGGATGCAAATGTTTATGGTTGGATGCAAATGTCAGTGGTCAGATTGAAAATATCAAACGGAAAATATTAAATGTTTGTGGTTGGACGCAAATGTCAGTGTGTAACACATGACATTATGTGATGCTTGGTACTGGGGATGCTTGGAAATTTTTTTTTTCTTGCGTTTGTTTGGTATCTTGGATACAACTTCATTTCGTATTTTGGGTGGTCAATTTTCATCTTACGTGTTGGCGGTCTAGGTTGTTAGGTATCTTTTCATTGCAAGCTAGTCATTAATTGGGCATTGAAGGCAGGAGTATCGCTCTTAATATATGTATTTTTGCTTATTAGTTACCGTTCTTCCAGGTTCAAGAAGAATCAACTGGAAACAACCTTAGCAATGAATCGAGGCACACTAGACTTCAACCTCAACCTCCTAAGTTAATTAGGTAGATGAAGTGCGTGTTCAAGACTTTCGATGACTGTAGATTGGGAACTTAATTTAGGACGCTTGCATCATGCCAAATTTAGTACTTCAAACTTTTGATTTTTTCGATTGCATTGGAAACCACTTCAATATTTTGAAGGAGCATTGCACTTGATTTTTGTTTATCAGTAGTGGCTAATTAATGCCGTCATATATAGGACCCTAATTTCCTGTAGTTACTTTCATCAAATTTGGTACTTAATAGCTTCATAATTGATTGTATCAAGCTATTAGGTGACTTTCGAAATGAAGAAATTATGTATGTACTTTTAATTTATCCCAATTGAATTAAGTATGATTCTCTTAATTAGTAAACTTTTGTGGCTATCTTATATATATATATATATATATATATATATATATATATATATATATATAAGTTTATGTTTACAATTAATTTGGGCTTTTTTATATATATAAACAAAAATATATATTATTGAACACAAAGGCTCATTAATTAAAATTTTATACATATATATATATTTTTTTTGGCAAAAAGGTGTGTAATATTAATGGAACAAACTGTTTATTCAACCAGGGACCCCCCTCCTCATCAGATCATATTAGAAATTTTCCTACACAATGGGTAAATTTCTTTGTAATACTGTGCAGTATAAGTATCCTTTGTATGATGTGCTCTCTGGTCTGTTTGTAATGTGTCTGAATTGAAGGTGCATGGTTGGAGAAGATCTGCTCATTGCTGGCTCTCCATATGCTGTAAATTACTGCTGCAGCTATGGTATATCTGACATGCTTCTCTCCCCTTTGTTTTTTGAGTTTAACAAGGGACTGTGTAAAAGCTTCTTTGTTCGAGATGTCTATAGTATTGGGCCACCATTTCCTTATGGTATGCCACATTTCCTTTGCCCATATGCATTGAAAAAATAGATGATCAGAGTCCTCTGCTTCAGCATTACACAGAACACAAGCTTGATCTACAATCTTATCAGTAAACCTCATTAGCCTGCTCTTGACTGGGAGTCTATCATGTATTAACACCCACATTATAAAAGCATGCCTTGGGGTTACTGTCCTAACCCATACAATTCTGCTCCATCCTTTTATGTCCAGTCCCCCCAAAAGCTAAATGTAGCCATTTCTGAGTGTATATGTTACTTTACCTTGCCATTCCCAGTTTGCCTGCTAAGTAATCCCTTGTTTGAAGGTCTCCTTAGTTGACACTACCTTTTTCCAACACCTACTACTATCATAGGGTGCCTGATGACTCCACCATTCTTACTGTTTCAGATATTTCTCATGCACCCATTTAACCTAAAGCATGTCCTTTTTCTTTGCCACACACCATACTAGCTTTGCAATACATGCCTTGTTCCATGCAGTCAGATTTTTAAAACCTAACCCTCTATATTTCTTAGGGGTACAGATAGTGTCCCATGAGATTGAGGGGGGTCTTTTATAGTCTATAGTTCCTCCCCAAAAAAATTTCCTACATAGCTGGTTGATCTTGTTGATCACCTCTTGGGGTAAGATAAAGATGGAGGCCCAGAAACCATACATGCCAAAAACCATAGCATTGATAAGCAGTGCTCTGCCTGCAAATGAAAGGTTCCTTGTGGACCATTGCCTCATTTTCCCCGTGATCCTATCTACCAAAGTATGACATTCAAATTTGCTTAGCCTACTTGCAGTAATTGGAACTCCCAGATACTTCGTAGGTAAGCACCCCACCTTGTAACCTGTTACCTCCAAGCTCTGTTGCTCCAACTAGGAATTACACCCCCCACAAACAATTTGTGATTTGTCAGGATTAGCTTTTAATCCTGAAACCTGGTAAAACTCCTCCAAAGTGTTATGAATTAATTGCAAGGTTGGCAAGTGTGCTTTGCTGAAAATGAGGACATCATCAACAAACATCAAATGAGTAAGCTTGAGATATTTACAGGAAGGGTGAAAGCTGAAGATATTCCCCTGCAACTGTCATGAGTCGAGTGAAGTGCTCCATGGCAAGGACAAACAACAGAGGAGACAAGGGATCTCCCTGTTTGAGACCTCGTCCCCTCTCAAAGCTTTCCCCTTACAGGCCATTGAGATGAACCCTATATGTAACTGATTTGATACAAGCCATAATCCAGGAAACAAATTGATAGGGGAATTTAAGGTGATGTAGCCAGTCTTTCAAAAATCCCCAATGAACAGAATCAAAAGCTTTTTTCAGGTTAATCTTAATAATGCATCTAGGGGATATCCCTTTTCTGGAGTAACCTCTGACAATGTCTTGACACATAAGAATGTTAAAAAGCAGCTCCCTTCCTTTTACAAAGGCCCCTTGGTTTGATGTATGAGATGGGGCATCACCTCTTTAAGTCTTAGGCATAAAAGTTTTGCAATGCACTTGTAAATTACATTACAGCATGAAATTAGCCTAAAATCACCAGCATATATAGGATTGGGGGTTTTGGGTATCAAAACTAGTTTGGTTTCTCCTAAGAAACTTGGCATAGTGCCTGTTAGAAAGAAATTCAAGATAGCTTCCCTAACCACTACCCCAGTCATATGACAAGTGGCTTTGAAGTAACCACTACTAAATCCATCAGGGCCAGGGGATTTAATATTAGGGATAGAGAACAATACTGTTTTAATCTCTTGATCTGTAAAAGGTACACATAACTTTAATTACTGCTCAACTGTGAGAGTGTTGCCCTTGCCAATCACTTGAGGATCAAGTTGAGTTCTTTCTGAAGTTTGTTTCCCCAGTAGGGATTGATAATATGTCTGGATCAACTCTTTCACCTCCACAAAGCCTTGTCTTGTATGCCCTTGATCATCATGGATTAAGAGAATGTATGTGTCTGTCTTTCTTTTCTTAATCTTGGCAAAGAAATAACTTGTGGAGTCATCTCTATAACCATTCTAGTCAACCTAGCTCTGTTGCTTTATGATATCAATCACAGAAGATAGAATTTGAATATAGTGTGCCCTTGTCATCTCAACTAAATGTATTAAATCAAAATTGCCTGGGCTATTTGAGAGCAGCAATTGAGCCTTTTCCAGACCAGCTCTGGCTTTGCTAAGTTGGGTCTTCAGATCAGCATACTTGTCTTTGTTTAGTTTCTGGAGTGCTGTTTTTGCATTCTGGAGAAGCATCTTCAGCTTTGTGCTGGGGTCATGGGAAACCAAATTTGTTGTTATTGAGGACATCAATGGAAGAAAACTGGGGTCTCTTATCCACATATCACAGAATTGAAATGAGGGTTTGGGTTTGGGATACCATGGAAAGCTCAGCACCATTGCAGTGTGGTCTGATAGAGAATTTGCCATGTAATTGAGTTGGCAGATGTCAAAGGTATTGTACCAATAGGTATTCACAAGCACTCTATCAATCCTTGTCCATATGGTCTTATTTGTGTAAGTATAATAGGGACCATTGCTCCTTAATTCCTACAACTCACAAGTTATAATGCAATCACTAAAGTTTTTGATTTCATGAAACTGTAC
Organism: Carnegiea gigantea; assembly: GCA_029747015.1. Classification (NCBI taxonomy): domain Eukaryota; kingdom Viridiplantae; phylum Streptophyta; class Magnoliopsida; order Caryophyllales; family Cactaceae; genus Carnegiea; species Carnegiea gigantea. The sequence continues at coordinate 245,081 of JAKOGI010000105.1, read as the reverse complement.
ATCAGTTCCCCCCATCCTATCCCCTGGGTAAAGAACTGCATTAAAATCCCCTAAAACACACCAGGCTTCATCCATTTCCTTTGCAATATGTATGAGGTCCTCCCACAAAGGCGCTCTTTGTGCCTCGTGATTGGCTCCATAAACAAAAGTTATGAAGAAAGTCTTCATTGTATTATTCTGTGTAGCTTTGCAGTGAATGAACTGATCAGATTGGGTGAGAATCTGTACACTATAGCTCCTTGGCCTCCATGCAATCCATATTCTTCCTCTAATGTGGGGGGTGAAATTATGGTGCCAATTCCACCCATGGAAAATGTTATTAAAATAGCAATCATACTTCCTTTCTCTGCTTTGACTTCAGTCTCTAACAAACCCACCAGTCCTATTTGCTTCTCATGTAAGAAGATTTTAACATCTTCTTGCTTATTGGGCCAGTTAAAGCCCCTTATGTTCTAGCTACAGATCCTTTCCATTGGGGAAGCCCTCCACCTTCAGTGCTAGGATGCATAGTCTTAGGGTCCTCCCCTTCTGTCAAATTGTCAAAACTATTCTGTAACTGTGTAGGGGCTGATTGTTCCTTATAAACTGAAGCCACAACCTTCCTTCTTACTTGGATAAAACCTTCAGCATCAATAGTTGGTTGTGATGGAGCTGGAGGTGGAGGATCCTGCCTTATGATTGGCCTCCATTCTGCTCAAGGAAGAGGTTTTTTCCTGCATTCCTCATCAGTGTATCCAAACATCTTGCAATAAGTACACTTAGTTGGCTTCCAGTCATACTCCACTTTTTGTCTCACCGCCACATTGTGCTTATTTACAAAGTCTATGAAGTCTGGGAAGCTATCCTGTAGCCGTATTTTAATAAGGAGCTTTGCATATCTAAGAAAAGCTTTATCTCTTGTGTATTTGTCTGTCTTTATAGGAACCCCCAGCATACTGCCTAATTTGCTCAAACTTTCAGATCCCTAATATTTAATGTCTAAATCTAGAAATCTAACCCAGACTGATAATGTGACTAATATCTCTGTATTGATGTCCATCTCCTCATTCCATGGTTTAATCAGAAAAGGTTTATTATCAAAAAAATAAACCCCTCTCTGAACCATAGTGAAATGGTCATTGATGTTCTTGAAACCTAACCAGGAAGACACCCTTCCTTACCAAACAAATTTTATCTATTTCAAAAGCTTGCCAGATTCTTCGAACAAATCCTTCAATGACTTCTAGAGGGGGGTTTACCCCAATGACTGAACATAACACAGCAGAGTTCTAACATTCAATTTCAGATTGAACATCTTGAGGTTCGATTTTCGCACATTTCACCCCATTTACCATCTGTGAATGAGCAAAGTTCAGGGAAGTACCTTCCTCAGGGTCTACCATTGCAGCATAGGAGCTAATTATAGTGCTTGTTTGAAGAGCAGCATCATTTATACTGGGAGAAGTAGCCCTTATCTGTTCCAATTCTGACGCTACAGTAGTAACATGCACTGTTTCATTGTTGGACATGCCCCTGGAGTGGAAGTCTTGATCCATTGTTTCCTCCTGAGTTGCTATTTAAATCCCGGGACTCACGAAAACCCTAGCCTACTTAGCACGTCCCTTCCTACCCCCCTTTGCCATGGCTACGAAGCCTGGAGAACCAGGGATTGCCAGAGGTGGAAGAAGATGTGTGTATATATATATATATATATATATATATATATATATATATATATATATATATATATATAGAATATATATATATATATATATATATATATATATATATATATATATATATATATATATATATGATCCCTCATAATTAATTTCTAGGTGAAAAGTACTCTACATGACGACCCTTTTATGAGTTGCCATAAATTCCGCTAAAAAATTTCTCACTCCCACTAAAATACAAAAAGACCATAAAAAGGTCGAAATATTACAGGTGTCGTCCAAAAAAAAGCGTCAAGATTTTCATAAATTTCAACTCAAAAAAGGGTCGAGAAATCGCAACCCTGAATATCTCCACCCTTTTTGCATGTGTGGACTGAAAATATATCAACCCATTAACGTGTCTAAATAAAGGCAGAATGGGGTCGAGATATAGCCCTTTTTCTAGTAGTGCTAGGATTGTGCATGTAGCGGCTTAGCATGCTAACTGCATAGGATAAGTCAGGTCTAATGCATACCATAATATATATGAGGCTGTCCACTGCACTAGAATAGGGAACATAAGACATTTTCACCATTTCTTCCTTAGATGTTGGATAGGGCTCAGCTAATATTTTGAAGTGTGTGGCTAAAGGAGTGAACACACTTTTATAGTTATTCACATTGAACCCATCAAGGACTTTTTCAGGATACTTTCTTCGAGATAGGTAGAGCTTATTGACCTTATGATCCCTATGAATCTACATGTCGAGTATCTTCTAAGCTGTACCTAGGTCCTTCATCTCGAACTCATTACCAAGTTCTTATTTCAAGTTGTTGATCAAGGACTTATCCTTGGAAGTAATGAGTATGTCATCAACATACAACAGTAGATAAATGAAGGACCCACCAAATTGTTGAAAATATGCACAATTGTCAGAATGAAACGTGTAAGCCTTGTCCTATCCAGAAGGCATCAAACCTTTTGTGCCATTGTCGCGACGCTTGTTTCGAGCCATATAGGGACTTTTTTAAGCGACGAACATGATTTTCCTTTCTAGGAACTCTAAAAACCTTAAATTGCTTCACGTATATCATTTCCTTCAACTCCTATGAGAGAATGCTATTTTCACATCTAGTTGCTCCAACGTCAAATCAAAAGAGCAACCAAAGTAAGTAACATTCTGATAGAGGTATTACGTACTACATGAGAAAAGACTTCATTAAAGTTAATGCCTTCTTTCTGGTTGCAGCCTTGAACAATCAGCCGTGCTTTCCACCTTGTATTCTGAACCCCAGGAATGCCCTCCTTTTATTTGTCGATCCACTTGGCCGTCAAAGCACGATGACCTTTTGATAATTCATATAACTCCCAAGTATCATTTTTGTACAAGCTCTCCATCTCTTCTTGCATTGCTATGCGCCAATTTGAGGAGTTAGGGCAGGAGATGTCTTCAGAATAAGTAGAAGGTTCATCACCTGCAGGTATCTCCTGTGCAACGGCTAAAGCATATGCAATCAGCTTACTCTCATTATCAGCAATATAACATGCAGGCTTCCTGATAGTTTTTCGTGATCGGGCGCGAGCAATGGAGTAAGTATCTATAGCCTACGATTCTTATAAACTTGAAATATTAGAATTGGTTTCTTCAAAATGGACCTCATAGCTAGAATGAGGTAAAGTCATTCCACCTTGATGGACATTTGTAGGAGCCTTTAGCTCAACCTTCTCGCTGGTATCTTGCTGATCACCTGAAGAAATTATAAACTCTTCCCAAGAGAAGGGGAATGCCTCGTTTTCTGCCTTAGAAAATAAACCCAGACTCTTTTGGAGAAAATTGTCTATAAAGTTCAGCATATAGCTTTTCCCTCCAAAGGAAGGAACTTTAGAGGGACCTCGCAGGTTGGAATGAATGTAACCAAGGCTACTTTTAGTATAGTCTCCTATTGTAGAGAAATTGACTCTTTTTTGTTTCCCAAATACACAATAATCACATAAATCAAGTTCACCCATACCTTCACTGCCAAGAAGACCTCGCTTGCTTGGAATCGTCATTCCCTTCTTACTTGTGTGGCACAAGCAAGCATGCCACAATCGAGTACGCTCTACTTCGAATGAGGTGATGGTGATTGCTGCTGAGCCAGTCATGGTAGAACATTGGAGAATAGAGACTCCCACGTCTTTCTTCCTTCATGAGAACCAGAGCACCTTTAGAGATTTTCAAAACTCCACTTTCAACTGAATACTTGCACCCATTGGATTCAAGGGTGCCAAGTGGAATGTGACGGATATTAGAAAGAGTTTTCAATATACCATCGTGGGTTTCAATTCGATGGTGCCAATGCAAAATGACATTGCATTGAGCGCCATTGCCCATGAGGATAACACTTGAATCCAACGGCTCATATGTTGAAAACCAATCGCTATGGGGACATATATGATAAGTGTAGCCAGAATCTAGAACCCACTTAGTAGCACCTCTGTTATTCGTGATGGTGACAAGTAAGACATCACTATCTAACTCATAGTCAACAATCGAAGCTTCTACAGATTGATTATTTCTCTCTTCCTTTTCCTTCTTGTACTTTAATGCATAACATTTAGCAAGTACGTGCCTTAGCTTCCTGGAGTATTTGCATAATTGGCTGGAACTACATCCCTTTGACTTTGGTATGGAGTTTCTCCTACTTGCCCTCCTTTCCAGAGGTTTTTCTCTTACTGACAAACCTCCAGTTTTGTCATCAGAATGCACTTCAAGGTCAAACTTTTCTTTACACAATAAGTTAACCTTAACATCCTCAAAAGATAAAGTATCATTGTTACTATATAAGATGATTTCCTTGAAGTGCTTATAGGAGGTGGGAAAGGAGACAATCAACAATATCACTTTATCTTCATCCTCGACTTTCACATTTAGACTTTCCAGATCAAAAATAATGGAAATGAATTTATCAAGGTGGTTTTGGATATGAGTACCTTCTGCCATGGAAAATGTGTACAGACGTTCCTTTAGATGAATCTTGTTTCGTAGGTTCTTGGTCATATGTAACGGTTCTAATTGAAGCCAGAGATTTGTCTTGGTGGTTTTATCTAGAACTTTACAGAGAACATGGGTTGCCAAGCACAACTGCATCATCAAGAGAGAATTTTCATTAAGATCCTCCCATTATTCCTCTGTCATAGTAGCTAATTTGTTGGTTTTACCGGCAAGAGCTTTTTTCAACTCATTTTAGGTGAGGATGGCCATCATCGAGACTTTTCAGATATTGAAACTCACCTTCTTACCGAATTTGGGAGCATTAAAAATTGTGATTGTTGCAATCCTATAACCAGTTCTCTAATACTACTTGTTAAAATTGGTTAGGATTTGATTATAATCAACAATCAGTCACAAAATACGATAATAACAAGATAAAGAGAACAAACACCAAGACTTATATAGAAAACCCTCAACAGGAAAAAACCATAGGTGGTGATGAGTGAAGAATCCACTATGGTGATGGGAAAGTATAGAACTGATCCCATAGCGATGTGCGATTAGAAGATATCAATTAGTGATTATAAATTCACTCAGAACGCTCCCTCACAAAATAAGAATAGTAGAAATAATAGCTGATAAAAGGGAAGAACAACCTTCTAGATGTTCAACAATGCTTGTATCCTTGATGATGTTTTGAAGCCCAAGGTATACCCCTTATAAAGCAATCAGTAGGCCAAGATCGAGGAAAGCCAGGTAGCGTGGGTAGCGCACACCACCATGGACTGTGGTCTACATCATAGGTGGCCCATGATGGCCTCCGAAACCACGGTTGAAGTGCGTTTGGCTGTGAATTGTGGCAAGTCCTCCAGGGTGCTGTGGAGGAAAGAATTTGGGCCACTAAACCTCACAGATATATACGGGTTTGTATCTGCATTTCCATGTGTGTGCATGCGTGTGTACGTACGCATATGTGTGTGTGCGCGTCTATTTATATATGTGTGTGTGTGTGTGTGTGTGTGTGTGTGTGTGTGTGTGTGTGTGTATATATATATATATATATATATATATATATATATATATATATATATATATATATATATATATATACACACATATATATATATATATATATATACATTATATATATATATGTGTATATATAGATGTATATATACACACACACACACACACACCACATATATATATATCTAATATATATATATATATATATATATTATATATATATATATTTGTATATATATATATATAAATATATATGTATATATATGTATGTATGGTGTGTGTGTATATATAATATATATATATATATATATATATGTATATATGTGTATATATATTGTGTGTATACATACATATATATATATATATATATATATATATATATATATATATATATATATATATGTATATAGTATATACATACATACATATATATATATATATATATATATATATATATATATATATATATATATGTATATTATATACGTATCTCTATTTGTGTGCGTGTGTACATACATGTGTGTGTGTGTATGTATATACCCACACACATATAAATACACTATCCTACTTGATTTTATATTTTTTATAGAGGCTTTTGTTGTGAAGTTTAGTGTTGTGATTGGGTTTCGGATTGTGTTTAGCCTATTTTTAGTGTCATTTGTGGACTAAAAGGATAAGTAATGCAAGAAGTACGTGAAGGTAGTTTGGGAGGATCAAATCATGATTTTTTGTGCGTAAAAGGAGGGGGTTGTCATGGAAAAATCAATCAAAGTGTGACTTTTTGGTTCTAATACCAATTTGATGTGCATAGAGGGATCGCAACCATAAGTATATTCAACCATCAACATCTATTAATCAACACTCAAGTAACAAGCCGTTAAACCAAGCTAACAAATAATATAAATGAGAATTTTAAGTATTTTTGAATACAGGATGAAACCAAATAAAATCGATATGACTAAAATAAAGGCTCAAGCCACCACTTAGCCTAAACATCCACCAATTAATTCTGTAAAGCAAAGCACCAATAATAAGTTTAAAGGACCGACTGAATTGCTATTTAATACACAAGTATTTGAAATAAAGAGAGCGATTGTGTTTTTGGTAGAGAAAAATATGCTGGCTCTGATTCATTAGTTCTAATTCGTTACTTCTCCATTCAAGTATATTTCCAAGCAAACATAAGAAGACTAATGTATAAGCACAAAAATTAGCGCTCCCTTTTCCAAGTTGGCCAAAACAAGCCAATAGAAATGAGGCACCTGTAGGTTAGCCTAGACCTATTGGATTCAAGCGCGGAAGCATCTACTCTAGCTAATAACATTCGAACAACAATTTAAGTGCACGAAAATTGAAATTAGAAGCTTCTAGGTTGGTGATGAGCTGTCCAAATACAAGATTGGAATTTTGCTATACTTATACTTGCTTGATGGCATCTTTGACCATTCCCAGTGGAGGAATTTTGTGGAGATATTCGAAGGCGAATTTGTTGGAGGTGTCCATTAACATCCCATAAAATCTTAACCACTTAGTCACCATTGATGACCCAGTGAAACTCATGATCAAAGTCATGCATATCTAGGCCTATAGTGACCCTTGCTTGGTTTAACCTCACAACTCGAGAACAAAAGAATTTTATTGGAAGATTGGACATTTTGACTAGACCCATCAGTAATAACGACAAGTCGATTTTGACGGTTTGAGAACTTGTCAAAATTGGACTGATGGCCATATTAACAAATAGAAGGATCCATCAGGATACATGTTTATGGATTTTGATGGACCATTAGTCCATTAGTTTGAATTTTGACAGAAACATTTGTGATGGACGCTATTTTTCCTGTCAAAATTGTGACTGATTTTCGTCAGAATAATTTTTGTAACTTAAAAATTTTAAGGCGTGAAATTTCAAACTTCAAATTCGAAAATTTGAAATTTCGGATACCAAATTTGAAATTTCCAAATCGAAAGTTTGAAATTTCAAATATGAAAGTTTATATGGATTTCAAGTTTTTAGATTTATGAGTTTGAACTTCAGAAAATTCCATACACTTATAAGTTAAAATAGTCTAATAATCATTAGCAATTCTCTAAATTGTCTAATGTAAAATTAAAGACCTATAAGTTCAAATAGTCTAATAACCAGCAACCAAAGTCAAAACATCCAAAGTTCACAACTAGCTATTCCCAGTTGAACAAGTGTATGAGCACTCCATTGAAGTCATATATCTAATGATAACAAAGTTACATTAGAAAATATACAAAGATTAATTAATGAAAAAAAAAAAAGATTGTACAACTCATCGGAAAATCAGAGAAGGTAATGCTTAGATAAAGAAGATAATTATAGATATGAGAATAGGGGAGCTAGGGAAGGAAAATTATTACAGATCTGAGACACGAAGAAAAGAGAGGAAGAAAATGAGTTGATGAGTTACCTCGCCCAGAAAATCAACCCCCACCCTTAAAATTAGAGAGAAGGAGGTGTAAATAAAATCAACTCCAAAACAAATGAAAAGAACCTAAAAGATTCCTAAAATACTCAGAGTAGTATACTCCATTGGAAAATCTCAAATGCACGTTAAAGCTACCCAATAAAGTTTGTTAAAGAAAATTCAACAATTTTGAAGCAGTTCAATTCACCAAGTCGCATTGTAGCAATGCTCAAGGCTCTCACATGTAACTATCGTTGGTAGTGACGTATAAGGCACCGAAATTGAATTTCCATCGACGTAATATAGCAGATTGATTTAGATGTTAGCAATCACAAAATTCAGAATGTCAAAATACGATGTATCATAAATAAAGAACAACAGTGGCAATGACGAACCTTAGAGATAGAAATGAAGAGAATGGTGAAACCATGAAATATGGAGAAATATTTAGAAACCAGGATTGTATTAAGAAATCCTAATGATTGGATCAGCACTAGAAATCAATGAAGTAGAGAGAGAATTGAAAGGGGTAAGAGAATTTGAGTGTTTGGTTGATCAGAATCGCGGGGAGCGAAAAACCAAATATGATCGGTGGCGTTAGTCAATGCGCTAGAAAAAAAGACAAACACACAGAGAGGGGTAGAGAGAGAGAGAGAGAGAGAGAGACTAAAATTTGAGGGGCAAAGTTACCTTGCTGGAAAACATTGACCCTTTCCGAATGTCTTACAGATCTTGGCAGAGTGGATGAGAGAAAAAAGAAAGGAGACTAAGAGGGGTCATCAGTGGGTTGGAGAGGCAGAGAAAGACAGAGAGAGATAGAGAGAGAGGGCATCGTAAAGTGAGTAGAGGGCTGAGGGTTAATAAGACAGAATGAGGGTTGCAGTTAGGGTTTCTAGGTAGGAAAGAGGGGGTAAGGAGGGGAGGTGTTAATTATGGTTAAATTTTGACAGGGCGTTGTGACAGAATTTATCACAATACATTCCAAAAATTTTCAGGATTGTGACAGGCCTCGTCACAATTTGTCAAGAATTTGTAGAATTTTGATGAGCCCGTCAAAATTCATCAAAATTCGATGACATAACAAACGATAACCGTCAATTTTCACGGACATCACGTTAAAATATGCCCCTGCCCATTCGGCATTGAGATCTTCGACTACAATAGGCCGTCAGTTTAATCTATTATCCTTTAAAATTTCCCGTCAAAATTTTTGACAAATAAATGGTCAAAATATCCAGTCAAAATCTAGCTTTAGATATCATTTGTTGATCCAAAAGGTAGCTCAAAGTTAACCTATGAAATAGAAACTTTTATACAGCTTATGCTAAAAGCTTTATTTGACATAACCCACCACTAATTATAAACCGAATCAATTTAGGAAGATGATTTGAACTCTTGCTCTTTATCACAAATGTATGTAGAATAGCTAATTCAACTTAATATGTTCTGACCAAAAACAATTAATTAAACATATTTAATAACATTCACTTTAAATGTAAAAATCAATTTACTCATATATGGACATTTTGGGATTACATTGCAATTCAAAGATTGTATAACACACTCAAAGAATTAGGATTCGGTATTATAATACTTGATGTGGGTTCGATTAGGCTAATCGTATCATCCCTGAGGGAGGTGAATAGAGTGATAATTAAAGTTATAAAATAATCAAAATAAAATGTCAAAAATATAAAAGCACATGATATTTCTAGAGGCTCGGTTATGCCTATATCCTATACCAGTGGACACCTCTCACCGATGGGATTTTGAACATTTTTACTTTTATTAGGTAAGTCAATTATATAAAAGGTTCCCTAATAGTCTACCTAAGAGCTCACCCATAGCTCTAGGCGTCCCAACATCCAAGCTATCACAACTTGATTTGGCAGTTAGCTCTCCGAATGTAATCAATCCAATACAATAAAAAGAAAGCTAACAACAACTGAGCTACAGTTTTTCGATAGATAACAAAATAATTACGCCATTAATTGTATGCTTAAGTACTGCTAAGTCTTCTCAATTTCTTCCCGTTGATTCGCATGTGTAGCTGTTATCTTGTCTCTTGTATCTCTGGCTTGTCAGCTGAGCTACAGTTTTTCGATAGATAACAAAATAATTACGCCATTAATTGTATGCTTAAGTACTGCTAAGTCTTCTCAATTTCTTCCCGTTGATTCGCATGTGTAGCTGTTATCTTGTCTCTTGTATCTCTGGCTTGTCTTGATTCACTTAGAGAGACACAAGCTAGCCATTGGACACCACTTTCGCAAGAGCAACAAATTAGTCATAAATCTATGAATGTCTTGATTAACAATAATCTCCTTTATCGCTCTTGATTTTTTGATTGGAATATTATCGACATGCTTGCATAGCTACAGACGGTGAATATCCATCGAAATCATATCAATATTTCACAAATATTGAATATTCAAAATTGAAATTCAACCTAGGAAAAATCACATCCAAAGATACTTATTCAACTTTGAATATAATTAAAATTACACAAATATATATGCTATCATAATATCAGTCAAATGCCCATAAAATATAAACAAAAAATGTACTCAAAATATAATCAAGATATAGTTCAAATTTAGGTTAGAAAGCTAATATATAGTCAGCACAAATAATAAAATAACATATTGAATCAATATATTATTTGTATTAATTCTTTGTTGTCTTTCTTTAAAACAACAAAATATAACATATCATCTGGAAGCATGGACAAGGTCAACACTTGGCAACAAATTAAACAGGCTTTCTAACACGTGTGTAGTAGGCATAGGATAATTAGGAGATTTGAACTTTGAACAGAAGTAAGAAGGTATTGGATCGTGGAACAGAACAGGAAGGGCAAAAAGAAAATTTCACGATATGAATCAGAACACAAAATCCCAAAGTTCAAGAGTTGATAAAAAAGTAATTAATTAATACGAATTATCCTAATTATCCGATGCCTGCCACTGCTATAAAAACATTGTTTAACGATGAAAAGTTTTGTCATTCAAAGTCCATTTTACTGACGTTAAAACTACTAGCAACCAAAAACTTTTCGGTTGTTGTTTGCCATTATTGGTGCCCTCGTTAAAATTTTTAACGGCAACGTGAAGATTTTCATCGTTATTATCAATAACATTGACACAAGATCTCATCATTACTAATGATGAACTATTTAACAAAAGCAACAAAATTGTTGGTTGAAAGCTATATTTTAACGACTGCTTGCCATACGATTCATGATCAGTTGTTAATTGTAAACAATATATGTTAATGATTACCTGCCATTAAATTGAGGATCAATAACAACAACAATAAGTACTAGTATGGATCTCGCCTTTGTTAGATTTAGGAACACTACAAAAAAGGTCACTTTCCTCCACATTTAATTTTGCTAGTAACCACACTTATAAGTGTAGAAATAGCAGTTACCCACACTTAGGCTAAATGTGGGGAGGTTAAGTGTGTAAAAGTGTTCTCCACACTTAATGCAAATGCAGGTAGAACTATATTTTCTACACTTATAAATGCGGAGTAAGTACTAATTACCCACAATTTATGTGTGGCCATTTTATACTATGCCCACTCCGGAAGATGCAAGAAATTATAATTTTTCCTATACTTAAAAGTGTTACTAGTGTCATTTTAGTTTTTTAAAAAATAATATAGGTAATTAATTTAAAACTTATTAAGTTAAAAATACAACAATTGTGTACAATTGTTCTTTTTTAAATTAACGAGTTTTACACTAATTACCAGCGCGCATCATCGTACATAAATGAGTAAAATTAATAAACCAATAAATTAAAATAGATCAAACATCAATTGAATAAATTACACATTAGTGTCTGGAAAAAAATAATTATAGACACAACAACAAAGACTAAAGTAATGATCAAAATTAAATATTCTTGCATTGTTTTAAATCCATCCTGCTAATTTTTTTATTGTAGGTAGCTGATTGAACATTTTATTGCTCTATGTACTACCTAAAACTGTACTTTCAAAACATGCCCAACATCCAAGAATATATATAAAAAAAAAAACTCCATCTTCGTTTTCTTCACTGAGAGATGTTAGTTCCAGAAATGCAACCTGTTAGATAATTGAAACATACAAAAAAAATGAATTATTAGAAAAGATAACCAAAGAGATTAACTAAGATGCAGACTTTGCAGAATCAAATTTAAAGACACGCAACAGAGTTCAACCAACTATAGAACTACAACAGAGTTAAATCAAGAATAGAACCACAATCGAGTTCAATCAATAATATATAGAACCGTATGAGTACAACAAATACAGTGATTAACATAACAAACTATATAAAAGCAACTGAGTACAATGACGATAGTCCCTAAGCAACCTCAGACGATGAACTGGAAAGCAACATTCTTATCAAGATATGTTTAAACTTTCCAAAAGCATGATTGAGATTAGGTCATAGCGCACACCTCTCTACAAATTGATTCAAAGAACAGTTTGACATTTGCTTGGTAACCTACCTTAATGAAGGCCAGTTTATTTACTTAACAGTGAGACCAAGAAGATAATCAAACCAAGCTAAACAATTATATGGTAAGGTGAATAGTTGAAGATAGAACAAGACCTTTTTGTCAATATTAGTAACGTAAACAGTTTTTGCACACATCTCCCTTTCATCTTCAGACTGCACATGGTAGACACTAATTAGATGCTGATGCTCTAGCCTCTAGGTATTTCATCCTATTGACTGGATATGCTAATACTGAGGCTTTCTAAATTTCAATTATAGCAATCAAACAAAGAACTAAGCTACACATTATAATGAATCACTAAAACACCAAAAAGGGAACAAAAACATACATAACTAAAACAAAACAAAAACATTAAACAAAAACAAAGTCAAAGAAAAACAAAGCTCACAAAACCAAGGAAACGAAACAAACTACTCAAATAAACACAAAGAAACAATCTCAGATATCCACAACTATTCACAATCTTAGATATCCACAACTAACAAGTATTCACAAAACAATAACACAACCAACGGTGATCATAGCCAACATGGCTCAACAAATCCCAAATTGCTCCTTGCGATCGATCACTCACATAATCACAATCCTAAATATCCACAACTAAGAGTGGAAAAAAAAAAAAGAAAAACAAAAGAGGGGAGGGTGGAATGATCACACCAGGTTGAATACGGAAGGAGAAATTCACCACACCAGAACAAATACAACCCTTAATCCAGCAATCACAACCCAGCAATCCAGCAATCACAACCCAGCAAACGAATTGAAGAGCTAGAAAACAGAACACATGAAAAGGAGCGCAGGGTTTAGGGAATGGGTTAAAATGCATCAAAGAAGACGTAAATTGATAACATAGAGCGCAAAATCAAGCTAGAACTTGAACCTGAACAGAGAGATAGTACATATTTGAATAAATGATTCAAAAAGTACAATAACTTTATAACCATGAAATAATTGTCGTTAATTAAGTTGAAAAATAATTAGTGTCCAACCACGTAATGAAAAGTATATAATTGATTTGAATATGCGTATAAATTATGCAGCCACAACCTAAAAGGTAAATTTGTTTGCAATACACATATATAAGATAAAAGCTGCATGGAACGAATGAGAACTCCATAGTTCTAGGTGAACACTTTACAAACCCGGACTTAGGATTCAATTTTGTTGCATGTTGCCCTTGGTTTCAACCTAAAACCATCAAACCTATACATTAGAGTTAAATATAACAAATAATGCTACTAAGAGAAAAAACTTTCCAAGAAGATTGCAAGATGTAATATCCATTAACCTTCGTAACTAGGTACTCTCACCCCACACACATTATGTAACATCCCTACCCTTACGCTAGTCTTTTTTGCATATTCCTTGATTTTGAAAAAAATTCGGCAAAATTTCCCCTAAAACTTGGCTATTTGCCTTTTACGACATGTCAAAAATACAATAAGAAATAAAAGAAACTGTTCACAATCTCAACGGCCACATGCTGGAGCAAATGAACTCAACAAACCACACGCTTAGAGCATCCAATACAAATCCAACAACCCATTATCATCAACAAATCCAACAAATCCATCAAGCCACGATATGGCATTTCAATGCACACACAAATCAAATAACACATTACCATCAAAACATGCAACTTAAAATTTTTAAACTAATTTGTTGAACTTAGAATGTTCACATTTTGCAGTCTCTCAATAGAACGTTGTCAACCATCTGTAGATCGGCTTTGTAATCGCATGCATTTAAACCCTATTGTAGTTATCTCCAACTTGTAAAAAAGTGACTTGAATCAATCAAATTAAGATTAAGAAAACAGGAATGATAATATCATAGTTACCATGCCCGTATGATAACAAAGTGTCAAAACCTTCTTCTCACCACGTACGAGCGTACTTTCTAATTGTATCAGGATCCTTTTTCAGTACCTTTTTTGTTATCTTCATCACTTCTTCATAAGTCAACTAACAAAATGTGTATAGGATTATAACAATTTGCACAGAACATGAGGGGTGTAGATTATTAAACGAAGAAGTTGAAACTCTTGTGTCACTTAATTCTTACCAAAAAAAGGGCAGAAAATAAAGTTTATTCTAAAAAAAAATACTGATACACCACATTTGTCTTTGGTCATTTGGCATTTTCAGGCCAGTGAACTTATTGTTTATTCCCACAATGGTAGTAAGGAGAAATGATATTATAGACTCATCCTAATATGAGAGCCTGAGCTTTTAAAAATTATAGCAAAGGCCTAAGAAAGAGGTTTATGTACTTGAATAAGGATCTTTTTTAACATAGAATATCATCTATCAAACCACCATACAAATCCGAAGATCAACTTCAACAAAAAGGATGACTCGCACAACAAAGTAAACACAATTAACGAGAATTTAGTGGAGCTTTAAATGTAGCAAACACAACAAAGCCTACGCCATTTCCATTGAATCACGAACTTGTAGAGAACCTAAAGCCAAAAAAAATCAAATCTATAAAACCCTATGCGACTATAAATGATGTTAGAAAAAGAAGAGAGACTAAAAAGCATATAACGATAATAGGGAAGGGTCGAAGGCATCAAGTGGAAGACTAATTTATGCAATTTGGTGGTGAAGGAAGCAAATTAGGGAATGAACCTGAGGAGGAAAAAATTAAATCAAAAATTCAAATTAAAATTCTTAGAGACAGACAGATTGAACCTTCTTGGCCATCATCAAACTAACGTAGATTCCCTCATTGTCCACATGTAACACTCACCGTCCAATCGAGCACCGGCAACACTCACTGTCTGTTGCCCTTCCTTAACCCTGTCAAAGTGAATGAGTGCCTAGAGAAGTCAATGGACTACTATTTTTGGCTGTCAAACTAAAAAATTGGAAAGAAAAATCGTGCCTGACTCCCTTTTTTTAGAGGAACCGTGTAATGATAAAGCAAATTATAACTAATACACATATATATTCATCATAGATAAGCCTTGTTGATCAGAATCACCCCTGAGAACTTTCAGCTTGGACAACATAGAAGACCGACTCCCAGACAGCCCATTGCGACTGAGGTCCAAGATCTCAAGTTTCTTAAGATTCCAGAGATTTTTAGGAATCGCCCCTATAAGCCTGCATTAGCTGAGATTGATATACCTCAGATTTTTCAACTCTCCAAAGCTACTCGGGGATGGAAGTTCTAGCTGAGAAGATTTACAAGGCAGATTAAGTCCATGCACTTCCAATCCCTTACAGTCCACAGCAGTCCAGTTACAGGGTGGCATTTTTGAGTAAAACCAGTTAGGAATCATGTCTCGCCTTTGTATTAGACTCTTTCCAAGAGCAGAAAGCATCTCCACATCATCGGAAGCAATAGAGGCGGAAGCGCAAAACATATACAACAAGGCAATACTCAAAATGTGAGAAGTGTCTCTAGATAAGCCTAACATGAACACTCTTTTCAGGCTAATCACACAAAGAAGAGGCCGGATTACATCTAATGGATCACAGAAATTCTCTCAGGCACTCATAACTTGGTCCCTGCAATATTAGCAGCCAAGTTTTGTACGTGATAGAAAAGGTGAATTCTTCACAAAGCATTGTCACAGAAACTTAATGCATCAAGTTCAAAGAAGCTTCATAAAAAGGGGACTTAAGCTTATTATCCACACTGATAAGGAAACAACAGCGGAATGTTAGATAATTTAAGCCTGCAAACACAGTGTTTAAAGTTTCTATTGAAATTCTTGTTGCAATTGAGCCAAATTAACATACAAATCTAGTGAATCAAGATTGAAAATAAACCTTATTGAAAATGAATTTTTATCCAAGAATATTGTGTTCCTAATATTATTTTTTAATGAATAAGTAGATAATTTTTGCTCCAACAAGAATAAGCTAACTGCCAAGAGAAATAGGCCCTTAGAATTCAAATTCCATCCCCTCCACAAAACCACACACCCTTTGTTCTATTGAGCAAACAAAATCGAAGCCCTTTATCATTTTTCAGTTCACAATTTCTCTTGCTTCCCAAATCACCACCATTATCGGAATTCCATCCTTAACCAAATAATTTGCAGCCAAAATCTCCTCTAATCCCACCCCTAATCACTAGTTTAATCAAGATTTAAGAAAACAAATACAGATTAATGGCAACAAGGGGAACATTCATTGCCCACTTCCAACAGTTAGTGACTCCACAAATCAGGCACAAACATTGAGCAAATTGACGGATCCCAACTCTTGCTGAATTCACATTAAACACTGATCAAATTGATGAATCTTGTTCACGAATCAAACAGTCCTCGAATCAACACAAACACATAATTCATATTACCAATAAGAAGACCTTGATATTAATAACAAGAAGGTAGAAATAGGGTTATTATACCAATAATTAATGACTCCAAATATTGAATTCATATCATCAACAATGAGATAACAAATTGAACAGCAAGAAAGAGGTGATCACTACCGGTAGAGTGATAGACGGGTAGCCGGCGAGCACGAATTGCCTGGAATTGTCACCAAGCCCGAGAACAAGCACTGAATGCGCCGTCAGACCTAGAAGCAGCGATACGAGCAAGCCTGGAGGATGCCGGAATTGTCACCGCTTAGTATGACCACCGACAGTGCTGAGAATGAAGGGCGCATAACTTGGCAACAAGGTTTCTTAGAGAATTACTTGTGCGTGCGCTGAGGACAACGAAGAGCAGGGCAATCGTCCAACACTCGATTCACGCATACTGAATCTGTTTGCTTTTTCCTTTTTTTTTTAATCCATGGCCTAGGCGGAAAGTTAAAAATAAAGTTGGAAAAATAAAATTTTATGCTACCACACTTAATATCCGCAGTAAGTGTGCCTTATCTACAAGATACAAGTCCCCACGCTTAGTATGTGTAGACAAACTTTAATTACTTACCACCACTCTTGTAAGAGTGGTTATATTTTTCCTCACTTATTTTATGTGGGAAAAAAACTGGGCACTCATTTTCACTTATTTTTCTGCTACACTTAATCAAGTGTGGTTAAATAAGAGTGGAAGCATGACCTTTTTTTGGTAGTGGAAGATCCAGATGCAAGTAGCTATACCCCTATGCACATGGCTGCATATAGAGAGATCGTTTGCAATAGACCCTTGTAAAAAGCTTTAAGAAGATATTTAGATGTTGAAAAATGGTTGGTAAAACAATTTGACGAACACAAGACCTAATTACTTAAAATAACATAAATTAACATGAACAATAGACACTGCAATAAAGGTTGCTTCCCTCCACATTTAATTTTTCTTATAACCACACTTATAAGTGTAGAAATAGCAGTTGCCCATACTTAGGCTAAATGTGGGGAAGTCAAGTGTGTGGAAATGTTCTCCGCACTTAGTGAAAATGCGGGTAGAGCTATATTTTCCACACTTATAAATGCGGAGTAAATACTAATTATCCACAATTTATGTGTGGTCATTTTACGCTATGCCCACTTTGGAAGACGAAGAAGTTAACTTAAAACTGCTACTAGTGTCGTTTTAGTTTTTCAAAAAATAATGCTAGTAATTAATACAAAACTTGCTAAGTTAGAAATAAAACAATTGTATACAATTGTTCTTTTTTTAGTTAACAAGTTTTATATTAATTGCCAGCATCACCCTACACAAATGAATAAAATTAACAAACCAACAAATTAAAATAGGTCAAACATCAATTAATTAAATAAATTACACATTAGTGCCTGGAAAAAAAAGTAACTATAGACATAGCAACAAAGACTAAGGTAATCAAAACCAAATATTCCTACATTATTTTTAATCCATCATGCTATTTTTTTTTTTTTTTTTGGGGGTAGCTAGCTGATTGAACATTTTATTGCTCTATATACTACCTAAAACTATACTTTGAAAACATACCTAACATCCAAGAATATATAAAAGAATCTCCATCTTTGTTTTTTCACTGGGAGATGTTTGCTCTAGAAATGCAACCTGTTAGATAATTGAAATATACAAAAAAATAAATTATTGGAAAAGATAACTAAAGAGATTGACCAAGACACAGATAGCACATCAGCACCAGAAGTCTAGCACTAATCCACATGGCAATGGAAAAACACCTCACCATAACTGAGTTCAACCAACGATAGAACTGCAACTAAGTTTAACTAACAATAGAATCCAAGTGAATTTATTCAAACAATATAACCCCAACCAAGTTCAACCAACGATAGAACCACCGTCGAGTTCAACCAACAATAGAACCACAGACATCCACAGCCTAGTTCAACCAACAATAGAAACCAAGTTGGTTCAACTAAACAATGGAACCCCAACTGAGTTCAACCAACAATAGAATCACAACAGAGTTGAACCAAGAGTAGAAAGGCAAATGGAGTTCAACTAATAATAGCATCCAACTAGTTTAAGTAACAATAGAATCAACTGAGTTCAACTGATAATAGAATCTAACGGAGTTCAACCAAGAATAAAACCACAACTGGGTTTAACTAACAATAAAACCCTAAATGAAAATGAATAGCATACTCTTACCAGGTTGTTGAAGAGTGGCGAACAACTTTTCGTAAAGAATCTTGCTCTGTAAGTCCTCTGTCCATGCTCATTTCCCAAAGCTAAGATGCTCACATGGATCCACTACTATGCTTATTTCAGTCGCTCCAAATGCTCTAATATGTATCTAGCTGAATCCAACAAGTTGCTTTTCCGAGGCATCATCTATAGCTCTAGATGCTTTCGAGTATACCATTACAACATGGTCCCATCGATATCACCCTTGTTCATCGCAGATATTTGCACACTAAAACTCTACATTTCACAGGACAATAGCTCATCGGTAGGGATATATTCAACTCCAACTTCTGTTTGATACAGTTTTCTCTTCCCAGCACCTGATTTCATAAATCTCAGCAAACTTAGTTGATTTGGGGCTGACAACAACTTGCATGTGTAATCTGTATAGCTTAAGCCATGTCCGAAATGATAGACATGCTCCTCGGTGTAGAAATGATAGGTCCTTTTAGGATATCGTCGAGAAGCATTCGCCCGGATGCTCATGTCTAGTATAGACCAGTATTAAGGGCCTTTTGCTAACAACAGCAACCATAGATACGAGTTCCATCTGTTTACCAGGCATAAGAAGACTAACTCGATCTCTATCTTCAGTTTCTTAGTCAAGTCCAGCCGAACAACCAGGATGACATAATTAGATGCTTGAGCCATGAGAAGTGCTTCGTCAAATGTTGAATTGGATTCACAAGCTACATCAAGGCACCCGCACACATAACTTATCTTCTTGATGTATTTTCATAGACCTTCGACGTAGTTCTTTGCTCTACATGGAATTCCTAGGGGGAAAAGAAAAAAGAATTGGAATCTATGGGGCTTGAGTAGAGGACACAACCAAAAAATTATGACAAGTTTTGCCAAGACCAAAACTATTCAGAAACAATGCATACACTTGATAGCTAAGCCTTAAAAAGAATGATCCTTAAGAATGATACAACAAAGAATATTATTCAGATGGTATAGCAACACTGATGTTGCATACAAAGCATTAACTTGAATTTTTGTAAAGTTCATTCAACAAAAGAGAAGTTTATGAAGCATAGCAGAACTTTGCCAATTAGCATTATATAAAGACATGGCTACACAGTGTTCAGATTCATATATGATTTCTGCATGAGTTAGACTTGAATATCCACCTAATAGTTGGCTTGAAGTGCTTGCACTAGAGCCAATGATAGCTAATGATGACACATCATTTTTGTTTAAAGGTAAGAACTTCTTATCATTCTTAAGAAGCACTATGCCCTACCTTACTGCTTCAAGAGCCAGTCCGTGGTGCTCTTTCGTGTAGACATCTTGGCTTCCCAACCTTCTAAAGGTTCCTTTTAAAGGGTCTCTATCAAAAAAGCCCAGCCGAAATAGAACAGTGATTAGGTTTTGCAGAGCTTAGTCCGCATCTTCCTCTTGAAGCCTTCCTTTTTCAATTACAAATGCAGTATTATAAAGCATATAAGTTCCACAATTTATATCCCCTCCTGCAAATAGTGGTTCAAAATTCTGTCAATGCAAAGCAATTGACATTAAACAATGGAACAAATGTCTGAAATGAAAATCCTAACTCTCAAGAAGCAAACAAAACGTCAAGACCTACTAACTGTGGTCTGTGTGCAATCTTCAATGCAAATGGTTCTTTTGAACAAAAACTACCACATCAATAGCTCGTACATGCATTAGTATGGCCTTTATTCCATGAATGCATAACTCAATCTAGCTACAACACATGTTGACTGACCTTGTTTCTCGTGGAAATAGATCTAAGCTGGAATACAAAATTGATTCGAAACCACTTTTGATTGTTATAAACAACACATATTAATCCACACTTTTTGTCCTTAAATGACACAAATTAGGAATAAAAGGTTACATAGTTAAGCTAAACCCAACTGCAATCTAGTTCTGATATGCACCCCTAGATTCTTCGTTTTTCTTGATAATTGCAATTTACAAGCTGATTCCTACCTGTAAAATTCAAAAGGTTATTTGAAGGAAGAGAAACAGGTTTGGTGTTTATTGGTATAAACCATAAAAGGAAAAAAAATTATGTTAACCAGCAGGCTTCCAAAAACAGGTTCATCAAAACCAAATCTTAAGCTAATAATTAATCTCTACTTCAATAAAATAACTCCTCACTAATCCCGTTTTGTCTATAAATCATCTACGAAAAACAAAATCTCAACTAGGCAATAGTATTGAACAACATCTCCTTCAAACTAAATGGAACATACTGATAGAACACCGCCTATCCCTAATTCAATAAACCACTCAATATTGACTAAGTTTTACATCATTATAATCAAAATCTCACATAAAACTTAACCGACAGGTCTAGCCAAGTTGAGATAGGCATCAAGATTTGCCATATTAAGCACAGATCAATGAATAAACAAACAGATGAAATCGCCCAAGAAAATCAATATAAAAAATAGACCATCAGATTCAGTCTGCACAACAATTTAATCAAAAACTAAGACTAACTGATTAGAGGTCCCAATTCAACTATGTGCAATCAAGTTATTGCATTTTAATGTGATTCACAATTTAAGAGTAAAATTAAATCAACAAACATGAAGAAAGAGGTGCACCTGATCGAATTTTCGCAAGCAACTTGTGGATTAAAATTTGAGGGAGATTTAACCGAATCTCAGCCCAATAACCTCAATTGATTAAGTCCAAATTAAAAGGCCACCAGTGCTAGTTCTCGATCATCGCATAAGCTAGGTTGGAGAATCATTAAAGTGTTTCAATTTATTGATAATTCGAATGAGAGAGAGAGATTGGAAAAGTTTAAGGGGCCTTACTGTTTGGGACCTCGTCCAATTCAAAGGAGTGACTTGAGTGAGAAATCTTAAGGTTCCATTGATCAATTTGCGGCTCAAAATTAGAGGACTTCAATTAAAAATCAGGAGAGAATTGCTGAGAATTCAATACCCAGATAAATAGAGGTGCATTGAGGAGGCTTCTGGGGATCAGTTGTATGGAAGAGAAAGAGTCTATCTCTAATCGATTGAGTATGAAAATTCAATGCCTGACAATTCAATGTGAAAGCTTTTATTTTCTTTTTGAAGGGGGGGGGAGGCTCGTAAACTAGCCACTTTTCCTTTATATTTTATTTGTTAGGCCCTCAAATAATTTTTGGGCTAGCTAGCTCTCAATTAATACTCAATTTGCGTATGTTTTTTGAGTGGTGTTTGTTTTATTCCTATGACGAATATATTTACATATAAATATTGAAATATTTTGTACAAATTTTCTCCTTAACATAATAAAAAGTAATTATAAAAGCTATTTTAAATCCTCCACACTTAATAAGTGTTGGAATAGGTTCATAATTTATCCACACTTGTTTAATGTGAAATCAAGAAAATTACTAAATCTTATGATTTTTCTCTCCACACTTTAATTAAGTGTGGTGATGCCAATGCGGGGGGATGCATTATTTTTTGTACAGAGATGAGGGGTAAGAATGTTGCGTACCTTGAGCAGTAAGCGGTAACGTACTACTAATTTGGCCACATAGCAGTCTACAATCAAACAATCAGAGGTGAAGGGGGAAAACCACAATTGGGAATAGGCTCCGACTCAAGCAATCAAAGGTGCGATAATACCACCCTGTTAAGATCAAGCTACTAGCCTACAAAATTGCATCACACGCAGGAAAAAATAATTTTAAGTAGAACATAATAAAAATCATTACTCAAACAAAAGCTAAAGGATGGACTATAAGCACGCAATCTGTGATTTGCAACCTTAATCCTAGTTCTTCACAAGTTTTCATCCTGAGCCATATCCTTCATTATACCTACAAACTTCAAATAATTTCTAATCACTTTGTTCAAACTTTTTGTTGACCATCATTAACCTCTTCCACACCCCGAAAGGCTAATCATCTTGCACCTCCTTACTAGTACATTCTCACTTATCCTCTTAACATGACCAACCCAACTTAGTCTAGACTCTCTCATCTTATCTTCTACGCGTAGAACTCCTACTTTCTCTCTAATTACTTTATTCCTAATTCTATCTAATCTCATATATCTGCACATCTATTGAATCATTTTCATCTCTGCTGCCATTAACCTTTAGAATTGAGGCTTCTTAATTGGCTAGCACTCTAAACCACATAACAAAGCTAGCATGACTTCCATACGATAGACCATCCCCTCTAATCCTACAGGGGTTTCCTTATCGCACAACACTTCGGAAGTAATCCTCCATTTTTGCCATCCCGCTCTAATATATTGGCTAATATCTTCGTCAATATCTCCTTATCCTCAATGATCGAGCCTAAATGCCTAAACTTCTCAGCCTTAGTATTGCCACACCACCTACGATGACTTCTTCCCTGTCCGCTTCCTCAGCCTTAAACTCACATCTTAAATATTCAGCCTTTAATATGCTCAATCTAAATTCCCTAGATTCTAAGGTATGTCTTCATTTCTCTAACTTGCTATTAAGACCATCCTTAATGTCATCTATAGGAACAATATCATTAGCAAATAGTATACACTATGGTACCTCGTTCTGAATCCCTTTTGTGAGTACATCCATAATGATAATGAAAAGTAACAGGCTTAAAGCCGACCCTTGATGCAGCTTAATGTCAATAGGAAAGCAATTCATGTCTCTTCATGAGGTCCTTACACTTGTTTTTATCCGTTACACATATCTTTGATAGCTAAGATATACATCTTCGGCACCGTTTTCTTCTCCAAACACTCTCTTAACACCTCATGTGGTACTCTATCATACCATTTCTCTCGATCTATAAAAACCATATGAGATCATTTTTCCTATCAATATACACTTCTATAAACCTTCTTGGGAGATGGATTGCTTTGGTAGTCGATCTACCTGACATAAAACCAAACTAGTTTTTCAAAATTGAAATATCCCTCCTCAACATTCTCTTAATCACCCTTTCCCACAACTTCATTGTGTGACTAAGTAGTTTAATACCTCTATAATTATTATAATCTTGAATATCACCCTTGTTCTTGCAAAGTAGGATGACTATACCAAATCTCCAGTTACAGGGCATCTTTGTAGTCTTAAAAATGACCTTAAAATGCTCCATTAACCACCCTATTCCCTTTTCTCCCGAACACTTCCATATTTTAACAGGGGTACGGTCTAGGCCTATAGCCTTTCCAGTCTTCATCTTTATTAATGTGTCTCTAACATCCTTTTCACTAATACGACTGAAAGCCTATAGATTTGCTGCTCCTCCTGAAACCCTCTCTCGTGTCCTCGTGAATGCTCACTCAACTCGCCATTAAATAGTTTAGAAAGTAACTCCACCATTTCTCCCTTATTTTAGCATCCTCCACTAAAACCTTACTGTCATCTCCTTTGGTGCACATTACATTTCCTAAGTCTCTTGTTTTCTTTTCTGTAACCCTTACTAACTTGAAGACATCCTTCCCCTTTCCTTAGTCTCCAGCTTTGGCTATTGTTCTTTGCTAAAATGACAACTTTCTTTGCTATCTTTTTAGTCTCCTTAGACCTAACAAAATTAACTTCTTTTGCTCTGTTCGATCTACTATCGATTATAGGTGCATATGCATCTTGTTTCTCATTGAGTTTCTCTTTCACCTCTTCATTCTATCACCAAGCTCCTATTATTCTGCCTCCACCTCCTCTGGAGATTCCTAAGACCTCCTTAGCTGGCCTTTGAATGCACTCAGCCTTTGCTTCCCACATTATATTTAGATTATCTACTTGCTTCCAACTCCCTTCTACTTTAATCTTCTTCGCTAATATAGTGGTGTTCTCATAGTAAGATTCTATCATCTAACTCTAGGATCTCTGACACTTCTCTTCTTCCACTTCAAATTCGTAATCACCATATCCATTACTAATATTTTACGCTGAGTCCTCAAATATTCATTGGGTCTCATTGTACAATCTTTACACAACATACTATTGTTCACCCTAATTAGGAAGTAGTCTACTTGAGTTTTAGTAAGGCCACTCCTAAAAGTCACCAAGTCGTCGTCCTTCTTCTTAAAATGAGAATTAACAATCACCAAATCATATGCAACCACAAAATCCAGAATTGATACCCCTCCATAATTTCTTTTCCTATAACCGAAACCTCTATGTGTCCCATCATACCCATCTGCCCTAGTTTCGACATGTGCATTAAAATCACCACCCAATAAGAGTTTCTCAATTTGGGGTGTACTCTGCATTACTTCTTCCAATTCCTCCCAAAATTCCCTCTTAATTTCATCCGCCAGCCCTATTTGTGGTGCATAGGCACATATCACATTAAGGATTTCTGCACCCACCAACTTAATTAGCATGATGCAATCACTCTTACACCATACCTCTACAGCTTAATCAATCAATCCCTTTTGGACCACAATTCCAACTCCATTTCTAGCTCTAGTACACCCTGAATACCACAACTTATACCCATCAATTTTTGACCTTTAGCTCTCGCCCACTTAGCTTGTTGGAAACAAGCAATGTTAAGCTTATGTCTACGTAAAGCTCTAACTAATTCTATAGACTTGTTAGTAAGGGTCTCAACATTCAAAGATGGAAAACGCACCCTATCAAACCCTACTCTCTTCCTAATCCCTTTCCCCCTAGGAGAACAGGCCTGAGCTACTCTATTACTCGCAACTAGTTAAAAATAATATTAATAATACTGATTAAAAAAACTAATATTAGTAATAGTAGTAGTAGTAGTAGTAGCAATGATAATGCAATTGAATAAACAAACTACTAATAAACAGGAACGAATAAAGGTAAAGGCTAATTAAGCGACCAACAAGTAGCAAGAGTAATAAATAAGTAAAAATTAACAATAGTAACAAAGCACTGATAGCTAGATCCAACAAGACATAGTAGCCATACCAAGCTAAAAGCAACAAAGATAGACCTAGCAATAAATGATACTAATGATAAGAGCAAAGGTAGTACCCAAAAAAAAAAAAAAAAACAAAGTGCTTAACAAAATTAGCAAATCCGACAACTGCACGGATGATCCACACTAAGTAAAATTGTGTACCTCTCCAGACAAATTACCAAAAAGCTGGATAGATAAATAAATAAAATTTAAATGCCTCAAACCAAATGTGGACAAAGAGCATGGACAAATGCAAAATAAGTAGAACTAAATAGTAATAGTAAGAGTATGGTAAATAATAATAATAATAATAATAATAATAATAATAATTATTATTATTATTATTATTATTATTATTATTATTATTACAACAACAATACTACTACTAATAGTAATGGTAATCATAGTAAGACTAAGTAAATAATAATACTAATGAATACTACCAAAATTAATATCACACGATAAGTTAAAATATACAAATACAAAAGCTAGCAAAACTAAAGGATGTAAATCGACAAATATATTATGCGCTCCAACAATTATTGGCGGTAACAGAACCAAAGTTATGGTGTGCCCAACCGGCCAACAAACCAGATGTCAATAAAATAATAATAAGGAGAGTGGTGATAAATAAGAAGTAAAATCTCTAAATATAAAAGGGCAAAGTGAATGAAGGTAAATCCAAATACCTGAAATACTAACAAAATACAGATAATAACCAATAGTATGCAAATCAAAAGAAACCTAAGAATTGGGGAAAGCAAGCCCTGGAGAGTGGAGAGCACTCTCAAAAAGACACCCCCCCCAAACAAATAAGAACACATAAGCAAAAGGGGGAGTTTGGACCAGAGCCTAAAATAGGCAAATCGGGCCTCAACGGTACTATTGTCCCACTACAAGTTTGGGAAGGTTGTACTGGTGCCCCCTCCCACTGGCAATGGCTTAACCTACCTGGTTCGACAGCCTCTGAGAGAAGCAGTAGTGTGGAGGAGAGAGAATGGGTGCAGATCAGGGGGCTAATGCAAGGGTCTGGTTCAACTTGTCACCGGGCTAACGAGTGATAACAACGATGTCGGAAAAAGCCAGAAAGAGCACCAGGCAGAGAGGTACAAAGGCAAAGAATAGGCAAGACAAACGCAACACTAACAACAACCACGAACAAGAAAACAGGGGAAAGGAGTACAACTCACCACTGGCGGCACACTAGCCGGACGCCAACTGCTGTGGGCCCGTAACCTTTTCTTTTCGCTTGTAATCCGATCCGCCTACAGCTCAGGACGGTAGCCAGACCAGTTGACACAGAGCGTGTCTAAGTGAAACAGAGTGTGCCTTTACCGGTGAGGTGCTGGCCAATGCTATGCCGGAGACGACCTGTCAAGCAGGCTAGAGAAGCGGCCGACGAAAGAAATCGAAGGGAGCTTTCACGTAATCACTAGAGAAAGAAACAATATAAAAACTGTCCAATAAAATGGAAGTCGCTCAGAACACTGAAGGATGAATTTAACTCGGAAAGGTTTTCACTTTTTTTAACACTAGCAACACAATGTAAATCAGAAGTCATACACAGTCAAATTGAGGATCAATAACGACATATAATATCTTAACAACGGCCAAATAGCTTCTTGTCAAATGATTATTCTTAGGTAGTAATAATAAGAAGCAATACAATTAACTTTCAAGAAATAGATTAAAAGATTAAGGGAAATAAACCAATAATATCAAACGAAGATTTATGCACTTACATTGATCACTGAAAGTTCACAAATTGTAAATATGCATTGAAATGGGTAGAACTAATAATATACAATACATCAACATGGAACCTAATATTGTGTTCTCGAAATTAAAGTAAAAATAAACAAATAACAATAGAAAATAAAAAAGAACTCAAGGAGATAACAAAGAATTCCATGCCTTCTGCTACTTGCAAAAATTGAACAAAATCTTCAAAAAACCAAAAAAGGATTAAATTACTAGAAGTAGAATCAAAAAGCAACTTCTGTTCAAATATTTCCCAAACATGTTGATATAGATTAGATGAGCTAAACCATAAGTCAGTGTAGTTTATAATCCCTTAGAGTTACTACTTTGAAAAGTAACTTAATTTTATGTATTTTAATTTACACTCTTGGACAAATTTTCACATAAGCTGCCAATATAATGAACAAATTAAAAGGGCTCACCCAACATTTCTCCTTAATTTACCAATAATATTATCATATAGTCTTCACCGAAGCTAACATACATAAACCTTATTTTTAAAAAAAAAAGGGGGGGGGGGGGGACCCATATTGCAGTGGAGGTGTTGCTGTGATTGATCATATCCATGCAAAAGCTAGTGAAGTGGCACAAGGCACATAAGTACGCCATTTATGCTTGCCAAGTTAGTGTTATACAAATCAGAACAAGTGAATTAGAGACATCAATTATCCAAACAAACTTGCAGTAATTGAATCATAGGTAACCATATGCAAACTAGCCTTAGAAAAATTCACTTTAACAATGCTTTTGAAGGCAGCTGGCTACAACTTTTGTGCCTAGAACTTCAGAGGTTATGCAATCTCATCATAGCCAATAGATCACTTCCGTATAAAGAAAACCCATACACCAATGAAACTCCATCTATGTGCTATTTTCCTTACACTAGAGCAACGCAACAATATGTAGCATGTTTCCTAGGACCTAATCGAATGGTTAAACAAGTAATGTGCACTGTTATTATAAACATGAATGTTCTCAAGAAATAATTTGTTGTCAACGAGTTACTTCGCTACCTTACCTCCATTTGGGTTTGCTTTTGATTTATCAGATTTTGTATATTTGTCACTAACCAGTGTTAGGGGCATCTTTGCATGTAGTTCTTGTAACTTTTTATCCTTTGATATTAGTTTGCCATGTTCGTCATGACATTGGCAGGGAGCCTTTTAACCTGGCAAAATTAAAGTACACAAGGTAAATACAAACTTAGCCCAAAAGCAAAATAGTAGTAAGAGTCATATAGCTTATGATCCTTTACGCCATAGGATTATTACTCTGATATTAGCTCCACAATGCCCCACCTTAAGTAGACAATTGCATCACTGTGGTAGACATTTGATTTGGAAATCCATAAGTTTGACTAAACTCTTTTAAGTTTAATTATCCTTCTTGCAGAGTAATGCAACTGAAGCTCTTCACAAAAATGACCCTAAAACTTTGTCGGGTTATTCTAAAACATGCATCTATGATTATTTTATGTAAGATTCATACATATGTGAAACAACATATAATTGTTTCAGACGTTATAAACCATATAGGCAACTAATAGAAGCAAAACATAGAAAAAAGCATGCTCACAGGCTTTCCAAAAGGATGTTTAATCCATATTGTCCTAGACTACATTCTGACTAACTTTTATACCTGAAAAAAGGTAGAGTCATGAGCTCCTCAAGCCCAGCAAGCAAATATGGCCATCTACATCTTTTAGTCATTCATTTTGAACAATAATATCATGGCACATAAAATAACTCAGGAATAACAATCAAGGATTATACAAATATATTCTCGATAAAGAAATAAATTTGGTGACTTGTCCTTTGTTAACCCTACTCATCCTAGGTATATCTCTTGGACTAAGTCCTAAAGCAAGCTTTATTGATAATTTATCATTAAACCAACCATAATCGTCCCATACTAGTCATATCCAACCGGCTCTTATCCTTGACTTGAGTTCGAAAGAAAATAAAACCAGTTAACATGGAAAAATCATTCAAACGTATGGAAATCACATATGTCCTTACTAATTAACTAACATGACCAAACATATATGTACTTATTATTTCAAATGAAAGAAATCTTATCGCACTATTTTAAATTCAAAAATTATAACTTACTTGCAGAACAAGTTCCTTAATTCAAGAACAGCAACAAAGCTCATTTCAAAGTGGGATCGTGGTTATGATCTGACATATTGGACTATCGATACGCTAGCCAGCACAAAGTTGTACTAGGTCTTCCAAAAACCATTAGAGGATGCGACTACCCACAAATAGAAATTCCTAGCAAACTCAAGGATCTACTAGGCTTGCAAATGTTAGCAAGCTCGGTGCCTCATTGTCCAAACAAAATAACTAGTAAGCACGAAGCTCTGCTAATCTTACACATGTCGGTAATCTCAAGGCTCCACTAACCAAACAAAATACCTAGCAAGCACGAAGCTGCGCTAGCCTTACAACATAAAAATAGTTGGCACTACCGCAAGCACACGGGTGTTGTAGTTTAGTTTTAATATCGTTCTGCCAGAGACCAAATGTAAGCTATTGATTTTTGACCTATAATAAAAGGCTAAGCAAACAAGTTCCAATGGGTGATTCAAATTACACAAATTAACTAACTGGAAAATTCAATCGAATTAAGATATATAGGGAATTGTTTTGCCTAGTAAAGGGTTGGATCAATGGATTAAATCATGCACTTAACTTAGATTGGATGATTGAAAGGAGTGCAATCGATCTAAAATTCAACCTTTTCTTTCAAAATAAACGTAAATTGCCTAAACTAGTCCAATTAATATTCTTTCAAATGCCCTTGGTCTAAGTTGTAGGTTTTTGATTAGCTAACGTTCCCTCTTAACAAGCAAATATATTTGAAGTATTGCTAAATCAAGCCCTAATGTGTCAGTCAAATAGCAAGTTTCTCCTTTCAGTCCTTCACTCAACTATCTAACATAAGCAAGCAAATTTGGCCAAAATTCACTCACACACTTCAATCACAAGGTAGAATTCAATCATTCCAACACAAAATAAGCATAAACAATGAAGATTAATAATCCAACATCAATACTTTGGCTAACAAGTTCCCAAATTAAACAAACGACTCAGTCATGTTCAAAATTAACAATAATCTAAAACAAGAGTTCAAGAAAAATGCCGAAGGAGAGAAAACTTAGCAGCAAATAGTAATTCTCCAATGGTGTCCCAATCTTCAACTCTCCAAAGTGAAAGCTTTCCTTCAATTTTGTTCTCTAACTATGATGATCAAGAATGATATTTGCTAATCAAGTTTGCTTAATAAAAATCCTACTAATTAGCTAATATAGATGTGTTTTTAAGGAGAGTATGGGCAATAAACAATAGGGTATGTTTTAGTCTTCCACCTATTCTACTTCACCCATGCCTTATTTCTTTTCTGCATTTAGAGAAGCAACAAGTATACATATACACCCAACCCCCCAAAAAAAAAAAACTCATGATGAAGAAGGATTGAGATGTGGCCACTAAGTGTAAGCAAAAATGGGGATGAGAATTATTATGCATACTCTTACTACTCCTCTTTTCCACCTTTTTCTCTCACTTTTACTACTTTACCAAGTAAGGAACTCGAGAGGGAAAGAGGAGAGTGCTAGATTGGGAATTTTACTCAAGGTAGGGCTAATCCTACTTGCTTTCAATTTTGCCTAAGGATCAAGGGTTTAAAAGAAGATTAAGAAGCTATCTTAAAAGTGTGGGTTCTCTTAAGCCCTTATATTAAAAAAAATAGTTTTAGAGTTAAAATATTTTATTGTGATGTATGATTACGTTATTGACAAAAGTTATAGTGTTTCTTTATATGGTTGGTTTATTTTAACTATGACATTTTAAGTTATGCATGTCATGTCGCACTAAGGTAGATGTCATGATTGTTGAGATATATTCTTTAAATTTTTTTTCTATGTTATCTTGCATAAAAGGTGGTATTAGTAAATATTTGAGTTAATGGTTATGAAAAGTGGACTTGGCATGATGTTATGGTTTATGAATTAGAATGATGAAATTACTTACTTACCTTACTAGACATGTAATTTATGATTTTGCAATGTTGAGAAATACACGGAGTATTGTTGAGTTACATGTTATCATATGACTTTTGTAACTTATTCTACTGTGGGTTGTGATATTAGGACATGTTTTGGAATTCGATTGAGTTAGTGTGGCATGACATGATTTTTTTTGGATGAGTTAAATAATTGAAGTATACTTTTGAAAATTAATTTAATACGTGTAAAGAAAAGGATAGTTTAGTATTGTGATAAAATTATTTATGTACTCATGATGTGGTAGTAGTGTAATATTAAACTAGGAAACAAAACTCAAAATAGAATTCCCACACATGCTAAAGAAAAATAAAAGTCAGAACTATTAGTAATTAAATAATGAGGTGTTAGTTGATTTTGTGAGGAAAAAGTTATATATAGTAGAGGTATAATAATAACAACATCAACACACACACACACACACACACACACACACACACACACAAAAGACTACAAAGCCAAGTTGGAACACTTGAGCAAGTAGTATTTTATATAATATTTGGTATGACCTTATAATAATTTTTTAGCACTTGTCGTTCATAAAAACAAAATGGGTACTACTTGCAAGATTATTTTCATGGGCTCCCAGATATCGCTTTTAATTGAGTTATGAAAATTATTAAACAAAAATTATTAAGATTTGTATTTGACATCATATGAAATGGTCCTAGTTCGATACCAAAGATCATATGTACATTTAGGTTATAAAGCCGCTGAGTTTGATTTTGGTAACAGACTTGAGTAAACTAGTTTCTAAAGGGACAAACAGTTATGTGAACCCATATTCAAGATTTGTCCGTAGATTCCGACTAGTGTCTAATTTTTCACTTAGCAGCAGATTCCACAGTGGCAGGTTCCACATAGTGGCAGTTTTTCACTCAGAAAGATGGTAGTGTTTCACCAAGATGAGGGTATAAGTTCCATATCCCTTAGACGTTAGTCCCCCCAGCCAGGTAGTCTTTTAGCCGAGGCCATTTCCTATCTTACTTACACTGGTGCAAGAACCAATTTTGGTGAGTAGTGTGCCCTTAGTGAATCTCTAGCCCGAAAGGAAATTGAATTGGGATAAAAAGTCTATTTATATGGGAAATGTGCAAATTTCTTTTCTTTCTAACTCCTCGAGCCTAATTGTGTTGTTCCTCAGGATTTTAATAGTGCATTATTTGGCTCAGGAAGAAAGGTTTGCGATGATTTGAGAGATTTGTTTCTCTATAATAATATCGCTATCAATACGACTATTATTAGTGTGACTTATTGTGTGTAAAAACTATTTTGATTTTGGGAGGCGAGAACTCCCATTGAGTTATGGTTGCTTAACCTCTCCTAAAATTTCCCTTTTAGATTCTCAATAAAATTAAGATATGTGGCATGACGTGTTCTTTGGGGGCTGATGCTTGTATTTAAAGAGGTACCTTTTGTAACTTGCATGTATTGACTTTTTGTAATTAGAATGTAATGTAACATTGGCAAGTTGTACCATTTTGTTGCATGTAATAGATACCCTTAATTGGCCTTAGTTGCCTCCCAACAAAACTCACATAATTTGTTATGTTGCTTGTGATGAGAATCATGAGGACTCCATTGTAGTATATGGTCGTGAGGCCCTAAAGTCTACTTCTTTTAGACTTCATGGATGGAGCATGAAGCTCTTTGTTAAAAAACAATATCCGCAACTCAAGAAGAATTGTCTTATATTTAGCCTTAAAAGTCCTTTCAAAAGATTCTAGCGATGTAATGCTCTTACCATGGGACAGGCATGTTACATTTCGTGTTGTCAGAGCTTAGATTTGCATGGTTTCATGAAAATATGCATATGCTTGAATGTGTGTGACAATCTGTGAGGGTTGCATGTGAAAAACAAGGGGGTGATAATTGTTTGGAGTAAGCTAATTGTTGTTAAGCGTACTCTTTGTAGATGATAGCATGAAGCCAGCCTAACCAGGTTGTTTTAGTAATCAATCCTTCAAGTTCCTTTATTTTAAGAAAGCATGGTGGAATGCGACGTTCTTTTGGTTAATCGTATGTCGGTGTAGTGTCCAAGACCATCACGAGCTTCCCTACATTAAGTAGGTTTGAGTATTCTTGAGTCTTCTTCTTATTGGTGGAAAATGGTGGGAGCTTCGTCACCAGCTTTTGGCAAAGCTTCCAAGTGAGGGGGAATGATGCCCTTGTACTTTCTTAGACTTGGTACGGTTCCTTATACATGTAGAGCATATGACTGTAAACTCAGATTGGGGGCAATTATGACTTATACATCAAGGATATCGAACTAAGAAGTGGGTAGAAGAGGACTTGATAGGAGATAGTGTGCTTTTAGAGCCTAATGATGATGTGAACCACTTTAGCCGAGAAAGAATCACATAAGATCCTTTATTAACCATATGACAGAAAGAGACGGACATGATCTAGGCCCTAAGCTGAAGTGCATGGCTGATGCTTGGTAAAGGGCCATGACTATTCCTCGAGACCAACCAGAGTACTTATTACCAGCTTTGGTGGAGAACAAAGGTGCTAGAGGAGATGTTAATAAGAACCCCACCACAAATTTTAGTGCCTCCGACAATGACTTTACTAATCCAGAGTATAATCCTGTAGATTCGAGTATAGAGTTTCATGCCTTAGATGACATCTCTGATTTTGAGGCTACAAATGATGATTTGGAAAGGGAATTTAATGGTGATGAGCTCCGAGAGTTTACTGCTTGGAAGCCTAAGTGGTTTGATGAGGACGACCTTAAGGGAGACTTTGAGCCTGAGTGGGATTCTGATGATGACCCCGAGATGAATGACTCTAAGATTCATACTGACTTCAGAGAGTACCCTAGGGATGATGATAAAACGATTAGCTACATACCCTTCCTTAATCTTGTGTAGCACCTAATAGGGTCATTTTATAAGCAGGTATCATCATCATCCCATGTGTGTTGTCCATGCTAATGGAACTAGATGCACTAACTATTAGAATGTTAAAGGTAGGAAGTACCTAGAACCATCTTCTTGGCTAATTAGTGACCATGAAGTTATAAATTTTGTATCTAGAATTTAAATGAACTATATGATCCATTACTATGAACACTTGGCTTATGAGCCATAATTATTTTGGAAGAAATGCAGGAAGTGAAATGTGTTTTAGCTTCTTGTTATGTTGTGCAATTGGTTTTGACTGCTTGTAAGTATCATCCAATATGTGCTTATTTGAAAATATTAGGAATGGGACCTTCGTCATTAAGTTGGGAATAGGATTAGTAATGCCCAAAGTGTGTATATACATACATACATACATATATACATATATATATATATATATATATATATATATATATATATATATATATATATATATATATATATATATATATATATAATTCTAATGAGAGAGCATGATATCGTACAATTACTAATTAAATACAGTGACTTAATTATGACAGATGCCCCCACGGGTCATACTTCTATGACTAACTGCCATGGAAGTATTGTGCAATGTTTAGGAACTAAAGCAACGTAAATTTGGGAGAGGTCCTGATCCTCTAGTTTATGAGGATTGGATTTGTAAGATTGAAGATTTGTTTGAGGTGATGGGATATCCATCATAATTTAGGGCACGATTAACTTCCCATTAATTCAAGAAGGAAGCAAACTTTTGGTGGGCTACTTTCAAACCTCAAGTTGGACAACCTCAGCTGATGCAGCAGTAGTTCAAGGACTTATTGCGTCAAAAGTATTACCCTAATGATGTGACGTGGGCACAGGAACAAGAGTTGCTTCATCTTAAGTAAGGAAACACCATGTCGGTCATGGAGTGTGCAGCTAAGTTCAATGAACTTAGTCTATTCACTCCAACTCAAGTGGCAATAGAACAGGCCTGAATGAATATATTTAAGCACGAGCTTAACCATAGCATTAAGGAAAAGTTTACAGCTATCACATTCATTAGTTTTCAGGGTATGTATCAGTGGGCTTTGAAGGTAGAAAGAGCGAATAAAGAAGTAGATGCTGAGTGTAAAGCCCGATACAGGGTAAGAGAAAGATGGGAGTAGGAAACTTGCAAGGTGGGTGCTTAACAAGAAGCCTTTTCCTTTTAACAACAATGCCAAAGGGAGTCAAAGCAAAGCCCATTGCCACAAGTGTAAGACGCACCACCATGGCACATGTAGCTTCCCTGCTGGCGCGTGTTTTGGGTGTGGTGAGATGGGGTCCATCATCACCCAACGCCGTAAGATTTATCAAACAACTCAAAGAGCACAGAGAAGAGCAGGAGCTTGTCTATCAATATTAGTAGCTTTGACCCAAGCTAGGGGACCGCGATCGAACTATAGAGGATAGGACAAGAACCTTAGGTTTTTGCTATGACCGCAGAGGGGCAAGACCCTAATACAGTGATTTCAGGTACATTGTTGTTAGAGAATGTTTATGTTCATGCCTTGTTTGGCCCGCGAGCCACTCCCTCTTTTGTGACCCCTGAGGTGGCTTCCTAATTGTCATACGTACCAGTAGAAATGAACTATGAGCTATGTGCTTCTACTCTAGTCGAACTAGCTATCACCTCTGATGTTATGCTTAAAGATTGTCCGATCATAATTAACAAAAGAAAGTTTCCTGCTAATCCAACTAGTTTGGAAGTAGAAGACTTCAATGTCATACTAGGGATGGACTGGTTTGCTAGGCATTGAGTCTTAATCGATTGCCATAAGAAGGAAGTTTCCATCAAGCCGCTAGATTGTGAAAAATTAGTTTATCATGGTAATGGAATACGAAAGCTAACTCCAATTATTTTCGCGATGCTAACGTGCAGGTTTCTAAGAGAAGGTTGCCAAGGCTACCTATTTTCAATCCAACAAATTAACCCCAAGGAGCCCAAACTTGATGCAATCCCTGTTACTTGTAAGTTTCCAGAAGTGTTTGTCGAAGTCCTAGGACTACCACCAGATCGTGAGATAGAGTTTGCAATCAATCTCATACCCGAGAGTACACCGATCTCTAAAGCACCAGATCGAATGACACCAGTTGAGTTGGCTGAACTCAAGGTACAACTCCAAAAGTTGCTTCACAAGAGGCAAATATGCCCAAATGCTTCACCATGGGGAGCCCCAGTTTTATTTGTAAAGAAAAAGGATGCTAGTCTTCAACTATGAATCAATTAGCGGGAGCTTAACAAGGTGACAATCAAGAACAAGTACCCTCTTCAAAGGATAGAGGATCTATTTGACCAAATTTAAGGTTATGCTTTTTTTGTAAGATTAACTTGAATACCAGGTACAACTAGCTGAAAATCAATCCAGAAGATGTTCCCAAGACAGCATTTAGTACCCTATATGGGCATTATGAATTCCTTATATTGCCCTTTGGTCTCACTAATGCCCCCACAGTATTTATGGATCTCATGCATTGAGTTTTTAGGCCATACCTAGACAAGTTTATCGTAATTTTCATTGACGACATCTTGATTTATTCAACGAGTGAAAAGGAGCATGCAAGCATCTTAGAGTTGTCTTGGAGAGCCTTAAAGAGCATCAATTGTATGCTAGACTCAAAAAGTTTAAATTTGGGCTCGACAAGGTCAATTTTCTTGGTTAGGTAATTTCTAAGGAGGGTTTTTCGATTAACCCGATGAAAATAAAAGTTATAGTTAACTGGCCAAGACACTGAGGTGCGAAGCTTCTTAGGAATGGTCGGCTACTATGGAAGGTTTGTTGAAGGCTTCTCCAAGATTGCTTTGCCAATCATAAGACTAATTCAAAAAAAGCACTAAATTTGAATGGTCGGACAAATGTGAAAGGAGTTTCCAGGAATTCAAAACAAGACTAGTCACTGAACCTTTCCTAGCAATGCCTGATGGTAGTGAAAGGTTCGTCATTTATAGTGATACATCTAAGAAGGGATTGGATGTGTGCTCATGTGAAATGGAAGAGTCATCACCTATGGGTTGCGACAACTCAAGCTGTATGAAGAACTATCTGACACATAATTTATAGTGAGCCGCCATGGTATTTGCACTAAAAATATGGAGGCACTATCTTTATGGTACCAAATGTGAGATCTACACAGATCTTAAGAGTCCTAAATACTTGTTCACTCAAAAGGAGTTGATTATGAAGCAAAAGACATTGGCTAGAACTGATAAAAGACTACAACTTAGAAACTTACTACCACCCTAGGAAGGCCAACGTGCTAGTAGATACCCTTAGTTGAAAGTCAATCGGCTCTATGGCATGCCTTCTTTCCTTGAATAAGAGGTTATTGAAGGAGTTAGAGGACTTAGAGATCAAAGTGGTGTTGCTTTCAAGGGCAAGCATGATAGCTATCATATAAATTACCTCTTTACTTGTTGAGAAAATAAAAAGCACCTAATTTCAAGATCCGAAATTGGTAAAATTAAGGAAGGTGTAGAGAAGGAGATGATAAAAGATTTTGAGTTAGTTAATGGTGTTCTCAGGTTCAGAGGGAGATTATGCGTACCTAATGTGGAAGAAACCAGAAAGGATTTGCATCGTGAAGCACACCACTCAGTATATGCTGGTCACCCTGGTGGTACTAAGATGTATCATGACCTTAAGGAAAATCTTTGGTGGAGTGAATGGAAAGAGATGTGGCTAAAGTTGTGCCTTTATGCCTGGCATGCCAACATGTGATGGCTGACCACTAAGAAATAAGAGGACTTCTCCAACCTTTACCGATTC
The DNA here is from genome assembly GCA_029747015.1 of Carnegiea gigantea. Classification (NCBI taxonomy): domain Eukaryota; kingdom Viridiplantae; phylum Streptophyta; class Magnoliopsida; order Caryophyllales; family Cactaceae; genus Carnegiea; species Carnegiea gigantea. The sequence goes on along the minus strand of JAKOGI010000105.1, from coordinate 206,579 downwards.
CGGAATGGAAGTGGGAACATATAAGCGTGGACTTCATCACTGGTCTACCAAGAATAGTGAAACTACATGACTCGATGCATGTAATCATTAATAGATTGACTAAGTCCGCTCACTTTTTAGTACTCAAGATCATCTCTACCTTTTAGCAAAGCTATACATCTAATAAATTTTTCGTCTTCATGGAGCGCCATTGAGTATGACTGAGACTATGATTCCAAGTTCACGTCAATGTTTTGGGGAGGCTTTCAAGAGGCCATGCGAACAAGACTCAATGTTAGCACTTCTTTCCATCCTCAAACTGATGGACAAATCGAGAGAACCATCCAAATAATAGAGGATATGTTACGAGCATGTGCTCTGGAGTTCAAGGGAAGCTGGGATCGTTACTTACGGCTCATTGAATTCACATATAATAATAGCTATCAAGCAAGCATTAGAATGGCACCACAAAGGCACTCTACGGATGGCGTCATAGATCACCTTTTTGCTGGGACGAAGTTGGGGAAAGAAGAATCGCAAAGGTAGAGTTGACTGATGAAGTGGTAGAGAAGGTCAAGATTATCAGAGGAAGACCTCGAGCAGTCCACAATGGAGAAAAGAGCTATGCAGACCTAAAGAGAGGATCCCTAGAATTCAAAGAAAAAGACCATGTCTTCATTAAGTTTCCCCACTTAAAGGGAGTATTCGATTCGGCCAAAGAGGGAAACTTAATCCCAAATACATATGACCATTTCAGATAATCGAGAGGATAGGTCCCGTAGCATATAGAGTAGCACTCTCTCCTTCTTTGCAAGAATACATGAGGTGTTTCATGTGTTAAATCTAAGCAAGTATATCCCAGATCCTGATCAAATCATTGAGTACAAATCGATAGAGATTAGAAGTGACCTTAGCTTTCCTAAAGAACCGATTTGAACACTTGAATGATAGGAATCTCGAATAAGGACGAAGACAATTCCTTATGCCAAAGTCCTATAGAAGCATCGCAATGTCTCAGAGGCAACATGGGAGCTAAAGCATGAGATATGGGAGAAGTATCCTAACCTTTTTTAGGTGGGTATGCAAGTTTTGAGGATGGAACTACTTTTAAGGAGGGAAGAATGTGATGATCAAGAATAATATTTGCTAATCAAGTTTGCTTAATAAGGACCCTATTAATTAGCTAACATAGATATTTTTTTAGGGGAGTATGGACAACAAATAGTAGGGCGTGTTTTAGCCTTCGTCCTATTATACTTCACCCATACCCTATTGCTTTTTCTCATTTAGAGAAGCAACAAGTACACATGCCCCCAAAATAAACTCATGATGAAGACAAATTGAGATGTGGCCGGCTAAGTGTAAGCAAAAAAGGGGGATGAGAATTATTTTGCTTACTCTACCTATTCCTCGTTTTCACCTTTTTCTCTCACTTTTACCACTTCATCAAGTAAGGAACTAGAGAGAGAAAGAGGAGAGTGCTAGAGTTGGAATTTTACTCAAGGTAGGGCTAATCCAACTTGCTGTGGATTTTTCCTAAGGATCAAGGGGCCAAAAGAAGATTAAGAAGCCACTTTAAGGTGCGGGTTCTCTTAATACCTTATATAAAAAAAATTAGTTTTATAGAAAAAATATTTTATTATTATGTATGATTATGTTATTGATTTACAAAAGTTAGAGTGCTTCTTTATATAGTTAGTTTATCTTAAGTGTGACATTTTACGTTATGCATGTCATGTCTTTCTAAGATATATGTCATGATTGTTGAAATATATTCTTTAAAGTTGTTCTCTAAGTTATCTTATATAAATGGTAGTATTAGTAAATATTTGAGCTAATGGTTGGGAAAAGTAGACTTGGCATGATGTTGTGACTGATGAAATAGAATGATGAAATTACTTGCTTACCTTGCTAGACATGTAGTTTATGATTTTGGAATGTTGAAAAATACATGAAGTATTGTTGAGTTATATGTTATCATATGACTTTTGTAGCTTATTCTTGTGCGGGTTGTGATATTAGAACATATTTTAGAAGTTGATTGAGTTAGCATGGTTTGGCATAATTTTTTTTGGATGAGTTAAATAGTTAAAGCATACTCTCGATAACCAATTAAATGTGTGTGAAGAAAATATAGTTTAGTATTGTAATAAAGTTATTTATGTACTCTTGATGTGGTCGTGGTGTGATATTACGCTTGGAAAAAAAAAATTGAGAACAGAATTCCCAAGTTTGCTAAAGAAAATAAAAAGTGAGGAATTGTTATCAATTAAATATTGAGGTGTTACTTGATTTTGTGAGAAAAACGATTTACATAGTGCAGGCACAATAATAACAACATCCACATACAAAAAAAGACTACAAAGCCAAGTTGGAACACTTGAGCAAGTAGTATTTCATAGAACACTTGGTATGACCTTATAATAATTAGACCTGGCAAATTGGTCATTCGGTTCGGGTCAAGTTTGGATCGGGTCATGTTTAGGTTAAGTGACATTTTGGGTCGCTTTGATTTGGGTCAGGTATGGTTCAATTCAGGTCGATTTCTAGTCAATCAATTTTTAGTCAAATATGCTTGTCATGCTAAAATAAGTAATTATGTGGAAAATTTCGGCTCAGGTATAGTTCGGTTTGGGTCAATTTAGATTTCGGGTCCACTTTCGGGTGAGCATATTTCAGATGTTGGGTCGGGTATGGATCCGGGTCGTTTGGTTCAGGTTTCGGGTCTCAAATCAGTTTTTCCAGGTTTAATAATATTCATTTAGCACGTGTCGTTCGTAAAAATGAAATAGGCCCTACTTGAAAGATTATTTTCATGGGCTCCCAAATATTGTTTTTAATTGAGTTGTGAAAATTACTAAACAAGAAGTATTAAGATTTGTAGATGACACCATATGAAATGGTCTTAGTTTGATACCAAAGATCATATGTACATTTAGGTTATAAAGCCGCCGAGTTTGATTTTGGTAACATACTTGAGTAAACTAGTATCTAAAGGGACAGACAGTTGCGTGCGCCCATATTAGGGATTTGTTCGTAGATTCCGGCTAGTGTCTAATTTTTCACGTAGCAACAGATTCTATAGTGGCAGATTCCACATAGTAGCAGTTTGTCACTCAGAAAGATGGCAATGTTTCACCTTGATGAGGGTATAAGTTCCCCGTCCCTTAGATGTTAGTTCCCCCGGCCAGGTAGTCCTTCAGCAAAGATCATTTCCTATCTTACTTACACTTGTGCAAGAACCGATTTTGATGAACAGTGGGCCCTTATTGAATGTCTAGGCCGAAAAGAAATTGAATTGTGATAAAAAGTCAACTCATATGAGAAATGTGCACATTCCCTTTCTTTCTAACTCCTCGAGCCTAATTGTGTTGTACTTCTGAATTTTAATGGTGCATTATTTGGGCTTAGGAAGAAAGGTTTGTGATGATTTGAGAGATTTATTTGTCTATGACAACATTGCTATTAATATGTGTAACACCTTGAGTGTGGCTTAAAAGGATTTGGAGTGACTACTTATATCACCAAAGGTGCACCTTTCTTTTTGAGAAGCCCATTCTTAAGAACTCCACAGTTAAGCATGCTTACTGGGGAGTTATCTTAGAATAGGTGACCTCCTAGTAAGTTTCCCAAATAGCGTGTGAGTAAGGACGAAGCACGCTGAAAAGGCTTATAGTAATTTGTGAGGCCAATCGATGATCCTTGAAGCATGTGAGCAATCTTAGATGGTATCAGAATTGACCCACGACCGTAAGCTGTGCTAATGGAGAAGAGAGCCTTGGGTACTCACCTAGTAAGGCAAAGATACTGAGATGGACCACCGGTCAAGAGGACTCATAATTCAGTCGATTAATGAGGCGCAACGAGGACGTTGTGTGCTTCAAGTGGAGATGATTGTAACACTCCGATTGTGGCTTAAAAGGATTTGGGATAACTACTTCAATCACCAATGGTACACCTTTCTTTTCGAGAAGCCCATTCTTAAGAACTCCATAGTTAAGCCTGCTTCCTAGGGAGCAATATTTGGATGGGTGACCTCTTAGAAAGTTTCCCAGGCAGCATGCGACCGAGAATGAACAACACTGAAAAGGCTTGTGATAATTTGTGAAGTCAGTCTATGATCCTTACAGTAGTTCCTGGTAACTGTCCGCGGCCTGGGAGGGGGTTGGGGCTTAATGCAACTATTACTATTATGACTTATTGTGTGTAAAAGCTATTTTGGTTTTGGGAGGTGACAACTCCCACTGAGCTATGGTTGCTCACCCTCTCCCAAATTTTCCTTTTCAGATTCTTAATAAGATTAAGATATGTGGCATGACATTTCCTTTGGAGGCTAACGCTTGGATTTGAAGATGTACCTTTTATAACTTACATGCATGGACTTTTTTTAATTGGAATGTAATGTAAGATTACCAAGTTGTAACATTTTGGTGCATATAATTGATGCTCTTAATCGGCCTCGGTGGCCTCCCAGCAAAACTCGCAAAGTTTGTAATGTTGCTTGTGATGAATGTTATGATAACCCCATTATAATATAAGGTCGTAAGGGCCTAAAGTCTAGTTCTTTTAGACTTCATAGATGGAGCGTGAAGCTCTTTGTTTTATAAAAAAAATTATCTTAAAGAAGAATTGTCTTATATTTAGCCTTAAGAGTCCTTTCAACGGTTTCTAGCAATGTAATACTCTTACCATATGGCAGGGGCGTTACACTATAATTCTAAAGAATACAAGCTAAGAATCCTAAAGCCTAATGGAAAAATATGGGAGAAATGAGTGTAGACGGATCTGTCCTCTTTCTTTTCTACAATCGAACAGCCTCTTATAAGCTTGAAATCAAGCATCGTCTACCACAAGACGAAGGAAGACGAAGATGCAAGTAGTTTTAGGTTCACCTTGGAGCATCTATGGTTACTTATGTCTCCGAATTCTTTGGCTCTTCTTTTCCTATACGAGCATAGAAACTTAGGAGCATCTGTGGGGAGTCAAATCATACTCAATTAGGGGTCAAAGCAAGGGTAAAAAGGTCTAAAACTACAAAACAAGAAAAGAGCCATACCCCAGCGTAAAACGGGAATAAGAGTATAGGTTATAACATAACGTCCATAAATCTCCCTAAAAATGCAGCAAAACGACCCCAAAATGAAGTGAACTCTAAGCACTTATCAAACTCTCCCATGCTTGAACCGTTACTTCTCCCTATGCAGCTATGAAACCAAAGTTATGATTAAGAATCTTCTCAGGTAAATAATAGTAGCATTATCAATAGCCAAATCGACCTAAGAAGTTAGCCTAAAAGTGACTGAAAACATTACAAAACATATAAGAGAATGAAGTTTTCAAAATAAGAGCAAGTACCATAACATCAAATATTGAATTGATCTCCAAATCAACTTAGACGATCATATTAGCGCATACAATAGTTAGAGCTAAAATAACTGGTCAACCCTCACTTTAAGAATGAAGCACTCATTATTCATGTGTTTAAAGTATAATGAGGTTCTCTTAAATCTCATTCTAAAGAACCAAATCTACCATAAACTTGCTAAAACTCTCAAACTCGCCACCACTAAAATACAAAATACACTAGGAAATCATGAGGACTTTGATAGGGTTGTAATGGGGCTATGGGTAAACGTAAGAGGAGAACAAATATGTTGAGATTTTTGAAGCTCAAAGCCAAAGGCTATGAGTATAAATCATCTTCACCCCCCTTTTCGCAAAAATACTCCTCACACCGATACATTTCAAACAAACAAAATTACCCCTAGTTGGTCTTTAATGCGAGAAAGTGTTGAAGTATATCTAATATTAAATCAATACCAAGTCCTTGTATTATTTGGCTTCTCTTTTTTTTTAATTCAACATCTTTTTATTTTTTTTTTTGTTGATTCGTTTTTTTTCGAAGAGAAGGATTATGGCAAAAGAAATTGTGCACTTTTCAATACTTTTTCTAACAGCTCATAAAATTCAACCCAATTTATACCAGGGGAAATCTCGCATAAATCCTTGCCACATACAGACAAACTACACCAACTAACAATGTCATTATCTACAAACTACTCCTAATCACTAATGAAACTCTACAGGCTCGACTAAAGGATAAAACATGTATTTGGCTAGGGATCATATTATTGGTTTGCATTAGGAAAAAAATTTTGAGGCTCAAAGGGGGTAGCAATGGATAAATCATGCATAATAAGGGTGGTCATCTGGTCAATGTAGCTCATAAATTCAAAGAAGCCTCAATCATATTGCCTAAATGTGCATGCTAAATGTGATCCTGACCAAGAGTCAAAGCAAGTTCTAGATAATCTAGGAAGAGCCACACATGAAAAAGAATACGAGACTAAAATGACGAATTAGTCCATCAAGCTCAAAATCTCATGGGACAACTACCTAGGCTCAAATAGCTTATTAAATCACATGTGTCAAATATTCATGCAAAGAATCATTGGATATTCGAATCATAGTCAATATGATGGATAGAACATGAAGCACATTTCAAAAACATATGATCAAACATTTTATTTACAAATGGGCATACTAAAAAAGGGTCAAAATAAGCCCAAGAAAACTACTTGGTCTAGAGACTCATCATTGGAGGATTTTTATTGCTTTTTTATTTTTTTTAGTTTTTAGTTTTTAGTTTTTTTTTTAATGCTGACCCTAAAATGCAAGTAAATGTTGAAAATGCCAAAATAAAACTAAAACTAAGAAGAGAAACCTAAAAACAAAAACAAAAACAAAATGATCAACTAAAAATGCAAATTAATCCAAAATGCATGACCCAAAATGCAAACTACTCACACATCCACATCACACACATAGTCGATGCACAACTCCCCCATGCTTGGACAAAGCATTGCCCTCAATGCAAGGACATAAGAATCAATGAGGAAGAAGAAGAAACTGAAAAGGAGGAGGAAGGGAAGAAGGAGGGTAGGGTTGAGAAATATGTCGGTCATGCCAAGTCTCCGAACAAGACCTAAAGTCTTGGAAATATTGATTTTGGGAAGCAATCATCCCGCGGAGCTCATCACGTCGCTCCAAAATAATGTCACATACTGCAGTGTGCTTAGTTTGAATATAAGCTCGAAGGGATGCTTGCTCCTCATGGATTGACTGAAGGGTAGTATGCAAATTAGTGAAATCAGAGGAGGATGATGGTTGGGATAAACTAGAAGCCCTTACGTGAGTAGGGGGAGGAGGTGGTGTGGGTCGCACCAACTCTTCTTCACTAGGTACAAAGTAAAGATTGACCGGTTCAAGAGAATGATCCGGTTCAAGAGAATGGTTCGGTTAACATTAGGGAGAGGCATGGGACGATTCCCAAAATAAATCTGACAAACACGCCCATCTTCCACCTTAGAAAACTTCATTTGCTCAAAAGCGGCTAAGTTCAACTGCTCAAAAGCGGGAACTTTATTGTCAAGGTTCGGGTCAATACCAATTGACCTAGCAATGGGGGTAATGAGGCCCGCCATCACAATTCTCTGTGTGAAACTAAAGGTCGCACTATGTAACTGACTGACCAAGAAAGAACATGGGTCAAGTCAGTCACCCTGGAGCATGCCATGTAAGAAACATAATTTAGCTAGGCGAAACACATTCAACTATCATCCTTAGCAAACATAACACAAGCAAGTAATCTCTGTGCCACTCGATTACAGGGGTTTCCAGTAACGGTACCTTTAGAGTTGCTTGTATCGTACGATAATCCCCAGAAATTTCATTCAAAAAAGCATTCGGGTTAAAGTCTAGGTGGACATGTCGATAAGGCAAGTCCATACTCATTGGAAAACCAAATATACTATTAAAGCAATTCAAATTAAGCTCAAAAAACTCCCTATTACGATAGAAAGAAATGTATCCTTCTTGACAACGAGGCCCAGTCGTCACCTCCACATGCAATGTACTCAAAAACTCAGGAGTGAGGTCACGATAGGTTTGCCCCCTACTCTCTAAAAATTGACCTATACTTCCCCGAGCAAATGACCAATGAATGTCATCTAACAAACCCAATTGGGTTAACAAATCCTCATCATAATAACGAGTAGCAACAACTAGCTTGCTACTCAAAACATTGTATCTAGTTACATGCTCGGAATTTGTTAAACCAAGGGGGTTAGGAATATTACCTCAGGTTCTTGCATTGGTTGAGGTTCAGGAGATCCGGGATGCGCATTGTGGTGCTTGACTTAATGTCCGTGCTTCTTGAGTGGTTTTTTTATTTCTTTCGGGGTGGCATGGCTATGAAGAGTGGATGCTCCAAACACTAAGTAAATTAAAATGGGAAGAAAAATGGTGAAAAATGGAAAATTTGTTGAAAATTAAGGTTAATGGGAAGAAATATGGAAGAAAATGAGAAAATTTGGAAGAATGGAAGGTGAAGTTGGGTTATTGAAGGTTTGGGTATGAAAATGGGTGGAGGATGAGAGAAAAAAGACCAAAAAACAGAAATCTGAAGGCGATTTTGAGTGAAAGTGAAGAAAATAACAAGAAGGGGAAGAAAGTTTAAGAAAAATGATGAAAAATTGAAGGTGTGAACATGGATGGTTATGGAGTTTGTAGAGAGAAAGAAAGATAGAGTTTAGAGAAAGAGTGTATCAAGAAGTTGAAGATGAATGGGTGTTTTGGGTGAAAGGGATGAAAAACCCTTGACCACGGACGGAGAGACTCACCACAGGCCCTCCGTGGTGAGGTCTGTTTCAGCAAGTTTCTAGAATTTCTGGCAGAGACCCTATGGACAGAGTTAGGCACCACTAAGGGTCCATGGTAGCTGCTATCTGGAGCTTCTAAAACTCTCTTATTTTTTTTGATTTTTTGATTTTTTTCTTCTTTTTTCTCTTTGTTTGGCTCTTTTTATTGATGATTTTTCTGTATCTGTTTGTTTGTCCTTTTTTTGATTTTGTTTAAACACGAAATGGACTATATACAATCAAACAAAAGAAAAACTAGTGAAGGAAAAAACTTGGGTCGCCTCCCAAGAAGCGCTTGTTTAGAGTCGAAAGCTTGATCTTTATTTCTATGATGGCTCAGGATCAGTAAGAGTGTGTATAGTAGGCTTATCCCCACAACATAATGCTTAAGACGATGCCTATTGACCTTGACTGCACTAGTAGACTCGCTCCATGCTTCTACAACTCCATGAGGAAAGCCTTTTACGACTTTAAATGGTCCCGACCACTAGGAATCAGGTTGCTGGAAATAACCACTACTTAGAATTGAACAATAGGACCAAGTCACCTTCCTCAAATCTTTTCTTCATAATATGCTTGTCGTGCCATTGCTTGGTCCTCTTCTTGTATATTTTGGAGCTTTTATAGGCTTCCAAATGTAATTTATGCATCTAACTCATTCAATTACAACATTCTCTTCTCACTGGCTACCTTAAGATCAAAGTTGAGAGTTCGAATTGCCCAATACGCTTTGTGTTCTAACTCAACCGGCAAATGGTAAGATTTTCCAAGCACTAATCGATAAGGAGTAACACCTAAAGGAATTTTTTAAGTGATAGCCAACGGAGCATCGTCAAGCTTCATAGACCAATCCTTTCGGGATCGATCTATTGTTTGCTCCAAAATGCTTTTCAACTTCTGATTAGATAACTCAACTTAACTAGTTATTTGGGGATGATAAGGTGCAGCAATCTTATGAAAAACCGCATACTTCTTTTAGAGGGACTCAGTGGCTTATTGCAAAAGTGAGTCACATTGTCACTTAAAAGAGCTCTCGGTGTGGCAAATTTTGTAAAGATGCTCTTCTTAAGAAAGTTGATTACCACCTTCGAGTCATTGGTAGGAGAGGTAATGGCCTCTACCTACTTAGAGATATAATCAACCACCACAAGGATGTAAGGATTATTGTGAGAAGGAGGAAACGGACCCATGAAGTCAATCACCTAAACGTCAAAAAGTTCTATCTCAAGACTCCCACTTTGAGGCATCTCATGCCTTTTTGAAATGTTCCCCGTCCGTTGGCATCGATCACAAATCATTATAAAGTTTCTTGCATCTTTGAACAGAGTGGCCAATTGAAATCACATACACTACAAAAAAAAAATATCATACTTCTACACTTATTTAACTACACATGCCTAAGTGTGGGCGGAAAAAACGAGTAGTCTTATGCTTAGAATCGTCTCAACACAAAATAAGGGTGGGTAAATATACCCACTTTCATAAGTGTGGGAGTATGTTATGAGATTATTTCCACGCTTAATAAGTGCAGGAAGTATCTAGCATAGCACAGGTTACCTCCCACACATAATAAGCGTGGAAAGCCTGTTTTGGCTATTTCTTTAATTTCTTTTATCAAGCGGTTCCTGCATAATTTTATTTAGATAGATATTAGGTGTGAAGTTTTTTTTTAATTTACGTCGTCGCTGCTGGAGAGCCTCACCTCTTCGGACATTCATCTTCTTGCTCCAATTTCATATCCTCTCTGCTCTCTAACTTCCGAGAAATTCAGTTGCCAATTCAATGGACAAAAAAACTACTGGCATTCAATAAATCATCGTCATTGAGTTCTGGCCATGTCACGATGGCGCCCGGGGTAAATCTCAGTAAGATTCAATGTCAGTTACTGTTACTCATGTATTTCAATTGGGTCTTCTCTCTGACTTATGGGCATCTTTTTTTTCTGTCTGAAATTTGGTTTTCGACAAGTTGTCTTGGGTAAAATGCCAATTCCGTGACCATTGCTTCATTTCTACGGTTGGATGACGCATGCTTATTACCCATTCATCTGCATCACCGATGTCGAAACCCTAACAAGATACGTTTGTATTGAGGTTACGGAATTGACTGCCCCTACAAGCATTGTGACACTTGCACAAGCCTTGGAAACTAGAAATCCAGCCCTCATTGTGCCCTTGAGGAGGCCTCATTTTTTTCAAAGGTAGTGGTATTGTCCTTTTGAAACTTAATTCCTTTTTTCTGAACCGACTAGCTTGAAAATTAAACTAGGTTGGATTTCTTTTGATGGAAATTGTACTAATTCTAGGGTTCTAGATTGTACGCATCTGATGAATCTAAAACTTTTCCTTCTTTGTATGTTTTGGATGTGAGTAATGTTCAATAGTTTGACAACCTAGTTCTTGTCATTGACATCCTGCCACTTTTATGTCCTCTTGATTTTTTTCTGCCAGGTTTATTTAATTACAATCATTTATGTGATGTTTCCATGAGTTTTTGAATTGTAGAGGATAAGTTGCTGCTCTGCTCTTTATGAATTGTTAGCTAAAGCACAATAGTGCTTGGGGTTCAAAGCAAAGGGGGCGAGATTAATAATAGATAAATTTACCTAAAGTCAACAAATTTAACACAAATAAACAAACAATAACCAATAAATTACTCTAATTCTAATTTCTAAATTCTCAATCAAGAAAAGGAAAACCTAATTTTTTTAATTGATGAGTAAATCTCTAAATTAACCACTTATTTAACACAAATTCAATAACATTTTGTAAACTAAACATAAACAAGGAAGTAATTACAAAAAAAATTAGTCCAACTTTAAATCTTCAACCAAGAACAATCAAGAAGACAATTAGAATAAAATCTTCATTTTTCAATTCATGAATCATGAGTAATCCACTAAGTTAATCAATTATTTAGTATAAATCTAACTAAAATCAGTAAAATAAACATAATTATTTACAAAATAACAAAATTAAAAACAAAAATTGAGAATTTTTTGGAGTTACCTCAAATTGGAATTTGGGACTTAGGAGTTAGGAGGAGAGCTGAGGAGGAGTGGAGGCGGCTGCCGGCACAAGTGGCGGCAGTAGTGGCAGGCCTGGCAGCCAGCGGCATTGGCCGGTCGGCTACAGAGCTGGGCAGGCTATAGAGAGTGAGAGAGAGAGTGCGTGGGCGGTGGGCTGGGCAGAAAGAGAGAGAGTGCGTCTTAGGACGAAAGCAAAGCAAGACTAGAGAGTCGAGGGACAGAAATTAGGGAAAACAAATGAGCAAAACTCAAAAAAAAAAAAAAAAACATACAAGGCACCACAGAAGGAGAGTGACAAGAGTGGAACCTGTGACCCCCTGAAACAAATAAAGAGCAGCCAAAAATCCCACTAGGCACATGTTTGCGAAATATTTGTGAACTAATTAATATATATCTACTTTGTTTACCCACAAAAATATCCCATATTTAATTTTTTTTCCAAAAAGCTGAGGGGTCAATTTACCCCCTTGCCCCAATGTAGCTCCTCCCATGGGGTGGCCACTCAACCCATCTTTAATTTGTTTCATATATTTTTATCTGGGCAATTTTGATTTCTATGTTTGGTGGGTTCTGATGTAGTCTTTGTCATCGATTATGAGCATTTTTTGAAGAATTTTTTTTGATATCATGATTTGAAAATTGTCTCAAGAAATTATGGACTTATTCATTGTCAATTGTAGCACATGAACAAACTGAGAATGAATTACGTTTGAACAGGTGAGGATTGCAATTCAATATGTATGTTAGAGAAAAAACATCCCCCTTTTTATGATTAAAATCCTTGCCACTAGAATTTTGGCAGTATGGGCCCTGTCACCCCTAAGCTAGAGACAATATCCGATAAATATTAATTGTAATACTTGTAACATCTATGGAATTATTCTTAAATTGTACAAGGAGAAAATCAATTATCATAGTTATTGGTGGATCCTGAAAACTTTCATGAGCTTGCTTAGTATTTTTTTTTTTTTTAAATAAAGCTATCTAGTTTAATGATGACCATTATTTACTTGATTATTGCGCAAGAAAGTGGGGTTGTCATACTAAAGTCAGTGTTGCAACGTGTATTAATGCTAATGCTACATATGATGTTAAGATTCTTGACAGATCGAAAAGTCAAATGATGTATATATACGTCAAAGTGAATGCGTAAAGTAATAACTTATTTTTAGTTGATTTTTGCAAAGAAAAAACAATAAAAGATGCGATTTATATATGTATTTGCCTATCAATTGGAAAACTCGATTGATTTCTTTGATTTGTTGATGATAGTGGGTTGTTGGATTTGTGTTGGATGCTCCAGGCGTCGTGGCCTGTTGAGTTCATTTGCTTCGACATGAGACCCTTGACATCGTTAACAGTTTCTTTCATTTCTTCTTGTATTTATAACAGGCTGTAAAAGAAAAATAGCCAAGTTTTAGGTGTAACTCTGCCGAATTTTTTTCAAAATCAGGGAATATACGAAAAATATTAGCCTAAGGGTAGGGATATTACATAATGTTTGTAGAGCAAGAATATCTAGTTTGAAGGCTAACGTGGATATTACATCTTGCAAGCTTCTTACAAGTATTTTTCTTATTATATTTTTCTCTATCTCACTTAAGATTTTTTTAAGCTTTTCATTAAAATTCGCAGTGTTGTTTGTTGTACTTAACTTAATGTATGACTTTGGTGGTTTTAAATTAAAACCAAGAGTAGCATGCCACAAAATCAGATGAAGTTCGGGCTCGTGAAGTGTTCACTTGGAACGATTGAGTTCTATGCCATCCCATTCACTACTTAGCTTCAATCTTATATATGTGTATTGCAAACACACTTAACTTTTGGGTAATGAATGCATACTTTATAATCATGTTGAAATCAATTTAGTAATAGTTTTACGGATAGATGTCGTACTTTTTCATTATATGGTTGAATACTAGTTATTTTTCAACTTAATTAATGACAATTAATTAGTTTATGGTTACAAAGTTATCATATTTTTTGTTTCATTTAAATTTTAGTCAAATATGTACTCTCTCTCTCTCTCTCTCTCTCTCTCTCTCTCTCTCTATATCTCTCTCTCTCTCTCTATATATATATATATATATATATATATATATATATATATATATATATATATATATATATATATATATATATATATATATATATATATATATATATATATATATATATATATATATATGTATATGTAGATTACAATGTGTTATTAAATATAAATTACCTGCATTTTTTAAAACAATGACTTGTTATTTCTTTTATATGAAAATTCCCCGCGAAAATTACTTATCCATTTAAATCATTTGAAATTTAGTTATAGAATACATAATGCCACACTTATAAGCAAGGGAGTGGCGAGAATGATTTTTCGCTCAAATCAAAGCATAACATGGCCATGGACATAAGCAAGGGAAATCTACCTACTCTTATAAGCGTGGTAAATGATGCAGTCTTCCATAAATATAAGTATAGGTACTGCACCATCTGCGATGCTTATTAAGTGTAGTGAATTTTCCCCCACTGATACCTCATGCACACTTACCTTAAGCATGGCGAATAGGACCTTCTACGGGTATAAGTGTGGCAGGAGGCAATTTTAAGCGTAGATAGATGCAACATTTCTTGTAGTAACTCGCCTGAAACATCTTGACAATAGTCTTGTCCAATCCAATGTGTCTAGCATAAGTTGAAGCAAGGCAATGATGATGGACACTACGAACCTCATCGTCTGGCAAGCATCTTCTATGAACACCATTTCCACACAGCTTATAGAGAAGAGGCTCTTCTCACGCATAATATTTTACATAAGAAAGAAATTTCTTCTTTTGTTAATAAGATAGCCCAGGTGGCATTACTCCACCCACCATGAAATTTACCAAATCAGCATATCATGGAGTGGCTTGATGAGATATTGTAAGGGTTCGATCATCTGGGATGGAGTCATCTGAAGCTCCTCTATTAGTATGGCCTTGGGACCCAAATGAGGTAAGTGATCCGCTACTACATTTTCATAGCCGGCTTTATCTCGAATCTCTAAGTTAAATTCTTGGAGAAAAAGCACCCAACGAATGAGGCGAGTCTTAAAGTCGGGCTTCTTTAAGAGCTGCTTCAATATGAGATGATCATTGAAAATGATCACCTTGGAATTAATCAAATATGGGTGGAATTTTCCCAAGGTGAATACAACAGCCGGGAACTCTTTCTCAGTGGTGGCATAGCTCATTTGAGTGTCATCCAAAGTTCTGCCTGGATAGTAGGTGGCGTAGGGCTTATTGTTCTTCTGTTGCTACAAAACTTATCCCATTGCATAGTCACTAGCATCGCATATAACCTCAAAAGGTAATCCCCAATCCGGAGCTTACATAACTGGAGTAGAAATCGAAGCCTCCTTTAACCTATGAAAAGCACTCAAACACTCTTTATTAAACTCGAAGGGCACATCTTTGATAAGCAAATGGGTGAGAGGTTTTTCAATTTTCTAAAACCTTTATGAACCGTCAGTTAAAACCAACGCCTCTAAGAAAATTCCTTACACCCTTTATAGAAATAGGTGGTGGTAATTTCTTAATTATTTCTACCTTTGCTTTGACAAATTCAATGCCCCTATTTGAAACAATATGGACTAAAACAACCCCCTCCTATACCATGCAATAGCACTTTTTGCAATTCAAGATCAAATTTATATCCTCACATCTTTGCAAAACTTTGGACAAATTATTCAAGCAATGATCAAAAGTTATCCCATACACAGAAAAATCATCCATAAAGACCTCCATTATGTCCTCAACAAGACAGGGAAAATAGCCATCATGCATCGGTGAAATGTGGCGGGGGTATTACACAGCCCAAAAGGCATTCTCCGATAGGCAAACGTATTGTATGGACAAGTAAGAGTGATCTTTTCTTGGTCAATAGGGTAGATAGGGATTTAGAAAAACCCTGAATACCCATCTAATTAGCAAAAATGGGAATTTTTGGGCAACCACTCGAGCATTTGGTCAGCGAAGGGAAGGGGAAAATGGTCCTTCCAGGTGGCCTTATTCAACTTCCTATAGTGTATGCCCATACACCAACTCGTAACTGTCCTAGTAGGAATCAGTTTATTGTTCTCATTCTTTACAACCGTCATTCCCCCTTAGGCACAACATGGACCGGACTCACCCACTGACTATCAGAGATAGGATAGATAATGTTGTCCTTAAGCAATTTCAAAATTTCTTTCTTGACCACATCTTGCATATTAGGGTTCAAGCTTTGGTGTTCAAATGAGGGTTTATAGTCATCTGCCATCAAAATACGATGCATATGCATAGAAGGGTAAATTCCCTTAAGGTCATCAAGAATACACCATATGGCCTTACTGTGCATCTTAAGTATTTTTAGCAAAGAGTCAACTTAAAATGCATTAAGACTCACGTTCACAATCACAAGATATGTAGAATTGGGTCAAGACACTTGTACCTCAAAGAAGAGGGAGGAGGTTTAAATTCTACCTTAGGGGCACATTTTTCATTAGACGGGGGCGCATCATTATTCACTAGTATTTCCACCTTAGCAAATGTTGGTGGAACTTGTGGAGACGTTTCCAAGAATAGAGCACATATTACTACTTTTGGATTTTCATCCTTAATAGTATCATCATTCAATAAACAGTGCTCAAGCGGATCATGAGAAACGTTATTAGAAATGATCCCCTATACCAAACTATCCCTTACATCAATCCGATGACACTCACCAGAGATAGAAGGAAATGCAGAAGCTTTAATCAAGTTAAATTTCACATGTTCATCTTCCATATCAAAAGATCGTTTACCATTTTTGACATCTATATGGTACTCTGGGGTGGCCAAGAATAGCCTCCTAAGAATGATGGGGAATGCACGTATCCTCTTCCATTTCCAGAATTACAAAATCTATGGGCACATACAAATTTCCCACCTTAATGGGGGGGTCCTCTAAAATACCCGTGGGATACTTTACAGAATGGTCGCCCAATTGTAAGGAGATAGTCATGGGTGTCATTTCACCTAGTTCCAACTTTTTATAAAGAGAAAAGAGCATTAAACTTACACTACAGCCCAAGTCACACAAGGCACGTTTTATTGACACATTCCCTATCAGACAAGGAATGGTAAAACTATCAGGATCCTTAAGCTTAGCATAGAGCTTGTTTTGGATCACAACACTACACTTTTCAAACAGTGCCATAGTTTCACGCTCTTCTAGCTGTCTTTTATTAGATAAAATCTCTTTAAAAAACTTAGCATAAGAAGGCATTTGTGAAAAGGCATTGGTGAATGGAATTTTAATGTATAGTTGCTTAAGGACCTCTAAAAACTTCCCAAATTACTAGTCAAGCTTAACCTTAGCCATTCTTTGGGGGAATGGTAAAGGGGAAGCATAAGGTCTTGGGGAAATTTTCCTGGGGTCATTGAATTATGCGTATCATCACCTATGATACCATTAGAAGAAGTAAACACCTCATTCTCAACAACCATATCATTTCCATCATGCATATGCTCATCTTGGCTGACCCCCTTAGGTCCCTCAAGTTGCTTTCCCTTTCTTAAAATCATAGCATTACATTGCCCCCAAGGGCTAAGTACATCCTTACTAGGAAATCTACCAGGGGAAAACACCTCGGGAACATCTAGACTGTTCTCTTCTCTAAAAGCCACGATCCCAAACTCATCCCCGTTCTCCTCACTTAGACCTCTATTTGCCTCAGCACTCTCCCCAAGCTCTATACCCTTAGAATCCTCTGATCCCTCTTTCAAGGTAACAGAGTTGCACTGCTCATAGGAATTAGGCTCGGGCTTACTAGGAAGTTCACCTGAAGGTGTAGATAAAGCGATAGCTTGTTAGGAGATTTGAGCTTCAACATCTTACTATGAGTAGGAAGCATATCAACCTTAAAGGCTAGTTGTTTAAAGTACTCATCTTGCTTTTGCTACGCCAAAAGCATACTCTCCATCATTGTCGCTAAATTGGATTTTTGAAGTACTTGTTGAGGGTAAGGTGGTCTTTGAAATCCAAGGGGTGGTCTAAAATTCAGTTGAGGCATAGGAGTGGTATTGGACCTATGGGATAAATTAGGGTGATTCCTCCAACCAGGATTGTATGTGCTGGTGAATGGGTCATTGGTCAGTCTAGAGTTATAGGTGCTCACAAAGTTGACTTGATCACTAGATTGTTGAGCAAATGGAATCTCCTCTTATCAATTTACAGTCAAATGATCAACAGAGCCACATATTTCACATGATGAGAAAGGGATACTTGAACTAATAGATTAACATTCAATCATTCTAACCTTTGAGACACTTTGAGACATGGCATCTACTTTAGCAGAGAGCCTAAAAATAGCATCAAGTTCTAACTTACTTCCAACCTGTTGGGTTGGCTTCTCTCATTGGACCATTAGTAGTTATTAAGTCTCATCTCCTTAATAAGGTTGTAAGCCGCATCTTTCGTCTTATTCATATGAGTGCCACCCGCTGCCGCATCTATAGTAGACCTCATCGGTTGAGTGACTCCATTATAGAAGGCTTGCACTATCTTCCACCGTTGGAGCCCATGATGTGGACATAGCCTAATAAACCGCTCCCAGGCTTCATAAAGTGACTCGTCTTCCCTTTGAGTGAAGGTAGTGATTTGGTTTCTTAAACTCACCGTCGTGCTTGGAAGAAAGAATTTTGCAAGAAATACCTTAGTGAGGTAACCCCACATTGTGATGCATCTGTGAGGCAAAGAATGAAGCCACGCTCTTGCTTTGTCTTTAAGTCAAAAGGAAAATAGCCGCAATTGGATAGCATTGGTAGAAACTCCATTGAGTTTCAAGGTGTTGCACATATACACCTCTAAAAATACCGAGAGGTGTAGGTTCCGATCTTCTAACGGGGTGCCTCCAAATTGGGATTGTTGTACAATGAAAATAAGAGCCAGTAGCTTGAGCTCAAAGTTATTGTCTTCCATGTTTAGTCAAGCAATGCTAGAGGCAATGTCTTGGGCTCCTAGGGTGACAAAGTCCCGAAGTGCCCTTCTTTAGTCACCTCTTTCTCCGACCATTGTTGAAGAGACTTCTTGAGCTTTTGACTCTTCACTCCTCCAACTTTAACTTCTTCCTTGTAGACTAAAAAGTTGTTTTTATTTCCGAATCGAATTCAAAAGGAAAGGAACTTCGCATATAAGGGAGAAATCCTGCAAAGATAACCAAAAAAGACTCTACCAAAGCAAATCCATAGATAACAATGGAAAAGAAAAACACACAAAATGTGTAGTCAATCTATAAAGGCGAATTCAATATCCATAAATTGGTCTCTTGCAACGACGCTAAAAATTTGACACTACAGCAAGCACACGGGTGTTGTAGTTTAGTTTTAACATCGTTCCCATAGGGACCAAATGTAATCTATTGAAGTTTAACCTATAATAAAATTCTAAGCAAACAATTTCCAATGGGTTGTTTGAATTACAGAAATTAATGACTGGAAAATTTAATCGAGTTAAAATATCTGGGGAACTATTTTGCTTAGTAAAGGTTGGATCAATGGATTAAATCATGCACTTAAACTTAGATTAGATGCTTGAAAGTGGTGCAACTGATCTAAAATTCAGTCTTTTCTTTCAAAATAAGCTAAATTGCCTAAACTATTCCAATTAACATTCCTTTGTTCTAAGTTGTAGGTTTTTGATTAGCTAAAGTTTCCTCTTAATAAGCAAATCTCTTGTAAGTACTGCTAAATCAAGTCCTAACTTGTTGGTTAAATAGCAAGTTTCTCCTTTCAATACTTCACTCAACTGTCTAGTATAAGCAAGCAAATTTGACCAAAATTCAATCACACACTTCAATCAAAAGGTAGAATTCAATCATTTCAACACAAAATTAGTACAAGCAATGAAGATTAAGAATCCAACACTAATACTTTGGCTAACAAGTCCCTAGATTAGACAAACTACTAACTCATGTTCAAACTTAACAACAATCTAAAACATGAGTTCAAGAAAAATTCTAGAGGAGAGAAAACTTAGCAGCAAATGGCAATTCTCCAATGGCACCCAAATCTTCAGACCTCCAAAGCCAAAGCTTTCCTTCAATTTTCTTCTCTAAGTCTAAAGAACACAAACTAAAAGTCCTAATACCAAACGCAAAAATATGAGAGAAATTAGTGTAGAGGGATCTATCCTCTTTCTTTTTTGCAGTCAAATGACCTCTCATAAGCTTGAAACCGAGCACCCTTAGCCACAAGATACAGAAAGACGAAGGGGCAAGCAGTTTTAGGTTCACCACGGACAACCACGGAGCGTCTATGGTTACCTCTGTCTCGAAATTCTTTGGCTCTTCTTTTCCTCCATGGGCTTCGTGACTTGGGGGCATCTGTGGTAAGTCAAATCATACTCAATTGGGGGTGAAAGTAAGGGTAAAATGGTCCAAAAACATGCAAAACACCAGAAAAAACCATACACAAGTTTAAAGCGGGAATGGGAGTGTAGATTATAACATAACATTCAAAAATCTTCCTAAAAATGCAGCAAAATGACCCAAAAATAAAGTGAACTCCAAGCACTTGTCAATAGTGCTTCTAGGGCGATGGCCTCCAGATTACAAAGAAAAAGAAGCAACTCCGGTGAAATCTAAGACTCATTCCAAAAATATGATTTCTGTTTTTGGCTTATATTCAAATTTTAATTTCCGAAAACATTGAAATTAATGGCTGAAAGCAATTGTTTGAACATTAATATAAACATTTATCATATGAGGTCATTTAAGCTCTTGAGATAGCTCACAACTCAGCAAATCTAACATACAGACAAAATCAGTCCATACATATTTTTCACAAGAAAGATTATTCAACAATTCATAACTTCAAAGATACAAGTCCCATATTTATGAAACTTTTTGGACATTTTCAAAATATTACAAGAAATCTATAGTAAAAAGTCGAGAATTTTTTCATTACACTAATAGTTCACCAAAACCCAAATTTCATTTTGAAGTTTTATTCTAAAATCCAAATTTCATTTTGAAGTTTTAAAATGCTTGTCCTTCTAATTTATGTTGAAGTGACATTTCAACATCTTAATCATCCAATTTCATGATATCCTTTAAGATCATGAATCTCCCACAGAGCATAATTCCTTCAAATAATCAAAATAATCAAATAAAGATAAACATGCAACCTCCAAGGTAGGATTCCAATTGGTGGATTATTACTATTTATTTCAATTTAAACCTAGCTGTTGATTTAGAGAGTACACAACCACAAGAGGGGGGTGAATTGTGGTGTCCGATTTTCGCAAGTTGCTGGCAAACAGTCTTAGGCCCTGTTCGCACAGGTTGTTCCTGAGATAAGCAGAAGCGAAAATCCAACAAAATTGAATGCGAAAATAATGGACACAGGATTTTTACGTGGAAAACACCTCTAGCCCAACTGAGGGGAAAAACCACGACCTACCTCGTGTAGGATTTAAACACTTCACTAAACGGGCTAATCACATTACAATAGTAACACACCTTGTTATAAATTGCAATCCACGTAACCGTCTTCCCTAAGACAGGTTACCCCACGTCCAAAATCCCCTTGATTTGGACACACACTCAACTCACTTTTGTAAAAGAAGAGTATAAAGAAAAACACCCTATTACAATGCTTCTCAACTAAGCTAACATAGGGTACAATGAGGTCCTAGTATGCCAACTTTGAAAGCTCAAATAACTCACTCACTAGACACAGTTTTCTTTTCAAACTTTTAAGCTCATGAACACTGAATTTTTCTTTTTGAAAACCGATGCTTCTATCGTTCTAAGAAGCGACTTTATATGGTGCTTGGAAAAACAATTCCTCAAATTTTTGGAAACTAAAATCCCTAAAGAATATAGAATTCTTTAGCCACAAGGGATGAGGAAACATGAGCTGGAAACACTTCCTAAACCGTGTGCATAAGGCGGTGATTCTCAGCAACTAGCCCATGTTTTTCTCAACAACATTATCCACTTGCCAAAAATTGGATATTCTTTTTATTCAAAAAGATTTTGCAAATCCCCTTAGATTTTAATAATCGTTTTTAGGATAAGGGGTAAGATACTCCATAAAAAATCTTTCTTACAAATCTTTGAAGAAGCTGCTCAAAATCCAAAAGATAAAAATTGTGCAAAACAGTTTTTCGCAGCTTATTCTGGAAACACCCTGATCACCCTGTTTCCAGGATTGTTCTGAAGGGTGATCCGAAATATTTACCAAAAGAAAACAAAACCGTTTCAAGTAAGTGGTAAGTTAAGAGTTTCTCATTGGCATATTAACAAGAGTCTAAAAATATAAAACCAAATTAAATCAAGACATCTTGTTGTAACCACTAGTCATCTTGTAGAGAGACGAATATACTGCAAACACTTCACAGAACCTGTTCCTCACGGCTGCACTTATATCCTATGCTTCAAACACTTCACAGGACATGTTTCAAACACCTTACAGAGCCTGTTTCTCATGGTTGTTCTTACATCGCTGACTTGAGTACCTGTTCTTGATAAACCATTAGTCAAGTAGTTTTTAATATATTGAAAAACAGCAGTAAGGCCCTGTTGGTAAAGCCTGCTTGGAACAACAACAACTACTACAACACTTGGATTTGTTATCATCAAAACCTTATACATTCTAACAAATTCCCCCTTTTGATGATGACAAACCAAGTGACCATATTGACTTTCAAGGGCAAGTGAAGTGATTAGTACCAATTTTTCAAATTCACATGAAGCAGTTAGTATCGAAAAGTTTGTAAGAAACTTAACTCATCCATGGCAAAACTAAAACAGTATTGGTCAACCTATCTTCCCCCTTTTGGCATCATTAAAAAGTAGGGGCGAACAGTCAAACAGAGGGGGTTTGCTATCACCACCACTTGGGTAATAGAGGAAAGTCAATAGGTGATACACTCAAGTGTTTTGGTACGGTAAGGAGATTGGCCATCCTAGTCACACACAAGCAATTCGCAACAAAAGCAAGCAAGGCAAAGCCAATCAAAAACAAGATAGCCTGTCATTCATCAAAGGAGTGCAACAGAAAAGTACAAACGGAGAGGGAAGGAGAACCAAGAGAAGTTAGAGGCAGCCTATGAGAACAACAGATGGGAACGGCTTGTGGGGGGTGATCAGGGAGCAGGAGGGGCAAATTTGGCAGAGAGGGAAGAAAGAAGGGCGAGGAGATCTTCATGGCGTTTAGCGTTTAGAGCTTTTTCTTCGTCCAGGGCAGCCTTTACAGCAGTAAGCTCAGCACTGAGTCGAGATTTTTCTTCCAAAGCAGCCTCAAGCTTGACTGAGGAACTGCCAGGAACAGGAGGACGGGTTGTTCTGGTCCCCTGTTCTGAGGCAGACCCCTCAATCAAAGCATACCCACACCCCATAAGAGTGTTACTCTCAATCTCATTGATGAACTGAGCACCCACCTTCTTCTGCAGAGTCACCCCAAAGTGCTCAAACACACTAGTCAGGAAGCCGTATCCCAGGTCACGTTCCCTGGAGGTGTTTGCAATTCTTGCTATGTGGCGAATCATGATGGCAGGAAGGTTGATTTGCTCTTTCTTGTCCATCAGATCCATCAAACATTGATCCATGGTATCAGTAAGATTGCGACCCTAGTCCCTGGGGATGACATTCTTGATGATAAACCAGAATATCAATTGATGGAGCGATGTCATGTCCCCTTTCTTCACGGACTTGGGTGTTTGGAGGCTTGATTGCGGGCTAAATTTTTGGGCGAGCTCCAGCAGCCTGGCTGTCCCTAGAATAGTCTTGTCTTCCCTCACATATATATCAAAGCCCGTGGAGGGAATCCCCAGAATTTCCCCTAATGTCTTTACATCAAAGCGAAGCTACTTCCCACTAACAATACTTGTCACCACTCCTTCGGTGACAGTGCAGTTGGCATAGAACTCTGCCAACTCATGTACAGAATACCCCAGCTGGGTGTTTGTAAACAGCTCATACCACCTCTGTGCATGTAGCTTGTGCAGAAACACCCCCAGACCCTATTCCTCAAAATATTTTACCTTGATAATTTTGCCCCTGACGACCCGTATCTGAAGCAATTGGGTCAGTTTGGCTGAAATGGCAGACGGGGTAGACTTCTTAGCTCTCTTAGGTTGGGGCTCAGTAGGAGGGTCTTGTGTGAAGGCGTGTTTGAGGGAGGCTTTACTCTTGGGAGTTTTGAGGGGTGATGGTTTAGAGGGTAAAGTGGAGGTGGTGGTGCAGGCAGAGGCTTATCCTCTGAGGACTCTGAGAACACGGGAATGCCCTGTTTGAAGGAGGTGTTCTCAGTGTCGCTATCTGATGAAGGCTCAGAGGAGGAATCAATTTCCTCAACAACAGGGGATGTCTATTTGGCAGGTCGAGGCGTGGGTTGGAAAGCAATTCGGGCTGATTTTCGAGTTGGCCTGTTTGTGGGTTTGGCCGAAGAGGGGATTTGTGGTTTTGGTTTGACAGGGGTTTCATTTTTTGAGGGTTCTTCAGTCCGGCCGCTTTGAGGCCTTGATGGTGGTCGTGTTCTTGACATTCTAGTACGCCTAGCTATAATTTTGTGCCTTTTGTGTTTCTCACCGGTTTGTGTTACCGATGTGGCTTGTGTAGGCTTAACAGGAGACTCCTCCATTTGACCACTACTTCCCCTTTCTTCTTTTGACAAATCCTCCCCTAGGTCATCCCTAAAAACCTCAGGCCCTGTTTCGGCCCCTGTTTCCTGCTCTGAAAACAGCCCAAACGAATTGATGTCATCTAGGCCATGTTCGAATAGAAAGAGTTCATCTAAAGCCCCAATTTCTCGATCAGATGCCCCAACAGGTTCTTGGGGTTCTCCAGACTGTTGACATGCGCCTGGTTCACCAAACAAAATTAAATCCCACCCAAATTTGTAGGGAATGTCTTCCAATTTTAGACCTACTGTTCTAAGGTCTATACTCTTCAAAACCCAAAAGGTTTGTAGATAATTGGGCGAGATGGTTCAGTGGATTTACCTTCCATTAACGCTGCTAGAAACTGTGTAGGCGCAAACAGGGTTGTGGCTGTTTGCAAGGCTGTGCTTGGTGATTGGTTGCCCTGGGTCACGGTCGAAGAACTCTCGGTGCTGATGGGGGACGCCATTTCTGAGAGGAAGGAGAGAGATTAGGGTTTCTCGAGCAGATTTTCAGAGCAAGAGGAATTTCGGTTGAGGTGAGAGAGTGAAGCAAGTTTGAAGAGAGATTTAAAGAGAGAGAAGCGTCCAAGACCTTTTAAAGAATTTTGCCCGTTTTGCAACGGCCTGTAGCATTAAATTAGGCCGCGCACACCTCGGAAAGTGTTTTAGCAATTCCCAACAAGTTGCACATATTTGACAAACAATATGCGTACCTGTTCCTGATGCTTGTTCTTGAGGTTACTTGCTAGGTAATATGGGACAATAAGGGTAATCTCATTAAACCTCAACGAGTGTCAGCAGGTTGCATACCTCACATATGCTAAACATAGCACAGAAGTTGATTGTAAACAAAAATTTAATATGTTGTACCCATAGCATTTTAAATTTTGCCAACAGGGAGAGAGAACAGGATGATCAGGTTGTTTTAATTAAACCTAGTTCGAGTCTATTCCTTTCAAATTGTTCTCTACTCAATGCCTTTGTGAATATATCAGCAATTTGATTTTCAGTGGCACAGAAATTCATTGAGATCACTCCTTTTCCAACATTGTCTCTTAAGAAATGATGACGAATGTCAATATGTTTGTTCTTTTGTGTTGACATGGATTTTTGGCAATGTTAATTGCACTTGTATTGTCACAATAAATAGGAATGCATCCTATGTCAACACAAAAGTCCTTGAGTTGTTGTCTTATCCATAATAACTGAGCACAGCAAGATGCAGCTGCCACATATTCAGCTTCTGCTGTGGACAAGGCAACAGAGAGTTGTTTCTTGGTTGCCCAAGATACCAAACAGGGTCCAAGAAAGTGAGCCATACTTGAGGTGCTTTCTCTATCAACCAAGAAACCTGCATAATCAGCATCAGCATATGTAAGACCCCGCAGTTTCGTTTTCCATTAGGCTAATTAAATTTCCTTTTTACGTTCTAAATTCGTATTTTTAGTAAGTGTATGAGTTAATTATTATCAATATGCTTTTGAGAACTATAATTTCATTAAATACGAGATTATTATTACTATTATTGATTTCAAAGTCAATTCGTGCCATTTATGCCTTTAAATTATATTGATAGTTTAGTTTAGTCGTTATTCAATTTATTTAGTCGTTTCCTGAAAACGATTAGGTTTTCAACCTTAGAATTAGTTTCGAGATTTATTAAATCGAACTTCGGTGTATTTGGGTTCGAATAATTGATGGAGGGTTATGTATCGATTTGAGTTTAGAACGAGATATTTGAGGTTGGGCTAGCGATTTAAGTTGATTGAGTCATTCGCCAAAAAAAAAAGAAAGAAATAAAGGACCAAAGGCCCCCTTTATTTCGGAGGTACAAGCACGAAAGGGGGGGTTTCTTTCTGGTTTTCCCGGTGAACCCTCCCCGACCACCACCATAGAAGAGAGAGAAAGAAGAGAAGAGAGAGGGAGGACGGGCGGTGGCCGCGACGGCGATGCCGCTCCGGTGTGTGTGTTAGCACCACGCCTCCTCCACCAGCCGGTCACCACCACGGTGAGAGGAGAAGAGATTGAGTGAGAGAGAAGGAAATGGGATCGACTGGCGCAACCACGGCGGCAGCGGCGACGACGAGGCACCGGAAGGGGTGCGGATGGCGGCCGTTTGTCTCCGGAAGAGACAGAGAGAGATCGAGTGAGGCTGACGGTTAGGGTTTGAAACCCAGATGCACCACCACCGCCACCGCGACCGGCGACGTTGAGGGTGGTTCCGGTGACCACTAGAACGACGCGAACAGCAGTAGAACCGGACTTGAAATGGGTAGAAACCTAGGTCGGGATTTGGGACGAATTGGGTCTGTGCATGCGTGGATCAGGCGTTGAGTGGGTTGGTTCGTGCTTCAGTGAGAAGGTCCAGGGAATCGAGTTTTTCAGCACTCAAAGCTAAGCCCAGCAGCCTTCGAACAAATCTTTAGCTTGGAGCTCAGGTGGGTGTTCCTCGCCTCCTAAATTAGTACTAATTTCGCAAACGTTTTAGTGGAATCGATGTTGCATGTTAGAGTAGCATAGCCTAATTTAGAATGTGCTGCTTGAGGTTTATAATTCGAAGTTAACTATACATGTTTGGCGTTAATTCGAATATATGTAACCATTGAATGCCTAAGTTTATAATTCGAAGTGAATTATACATGTTTAGCGTTAATTCGAATGTATGTAGCTATCGAAAGCCTGAATTTATAATTCGAAGTGAATTACATGCCTTTAGCGTTAATTCGAATGCCTGTGACCATTGAATGTTTGAGATTTTACATCGAAATGAATTAAATACCTTTAGCTTCGAATCGAACCAATTTAGTTAATCATGCCTCAGTTATTAATTCGAAGTTAATTTAGCATGTTTAGCATCGATTCAATTAATTAGTTTGATGCATGAAAAGGATTATAAACGAAGTTAGCTTAACGTGTTTAGAATCGATTCAAGTAAATTTAGCTAGTTCATGCCTAAAAGTTTAGCACAAAATGAATTATGAATGCTTTGAATCGACATGAGTACACTTAAACGATTCATACTTGATTAATAGCTTCGAAAAGAGATGAGTATGGTTGGAATCTAGACTTGTGTATTTAGCTAGTCTATACCTGAGTAGTAAATTAGATATAATAACTGAATGCCTAAAGTCGTATTATGTTTAAGTGGTTTATTTCGATTCGAATAGTAATTTCGATGTAGATAGTGAACGTTTAGAATCCTATTATGATGAAATAGCTCAAGTGGACTTGTTTTGTAACTTCGAAACCAACGTTTATGAATGTTTGGTCGTTCCATGATTGTGTGGACTTCAAAGTGCGTCGTATGTTTTTAAAGCCAACATTTATGAATGTTTGGTCGTTCCATGATCGTGTATGAGCTTCGAAGTGCATCGTACGTGTTTAAAATTTATGTATATAAATGTTTAATCAGTCTATGATCGCCTATATGCTTAACTATCCCATAAAGGCCTACTAACTCTGAAGTAAATTTATAAATGCTTGGAACCTTATCATGTATGAATTCCCAAGTAAAGTTCTATAGTTTTATATGTGTACGTGATGGTATATATATGCGTACGTATGCTTGCTGTAACGCACCGCCAAGTGGTGCTGCTTGCCCAGATAAGTACCTAAATCTTACCTTTTCATAAATTAGTATGATAATATGTTGTATTAATAAATCAATGAAACGAGTTGGTAGTTGGATGGTTTGAGGAAAGAATTATGAGCGTTCGAGGTCTTGTGGTACGGTGCTTGTGAGGAGGGAGTTCGGGTTGTGAAATTACCGCAATCGTGTGGATTGCGAGGCCATGTGTGGCTCATTGTGTTGAAATGATTACGAAGTGTTTAAATGTGATATGTGTATTTCCCTTTTTCCTTTATGTTTAAAATGTAACATGTGTGTGGAAGGGTGATGTTTTAGCAAACGACTTTTCATGTGTTTTAAATGAATAATAGCCATGTCTAGTAACGAGCTATGGCCTATTTTAGCTATTTAAATAATGTTTGGAAGGAATTCCTAAAACGTTCTTAACAAAAGGGAGATGGGAATTATACGTCGAATGACTTTATTGTTTGAAACGGAAAATTACTAGCCGTTATGGCCGATACGCTTTAAGTGGCTAAGATAATGTGCTGCGGACAATATGATATGATGTAATGTTAACCTAGGGGATAAGTCCGGATAAACCCTAGAGGCCTTGACGAGGGCTAATGTAATGGTCCGATATGTTATATGTAGCCATCCCGGGAGTAAGAGCTTAAGCGTGAGCGTTAGGTCTCACTGTGGGGTCGAGAATAGTTCTCACCCAATCAGCACCCTGTAATGATCTTATGCCAGAAGTATTTTCGTACTAAGTTAAGGAAAGCAATTGGCCTTTGCCATTTTATACGTTTTAAAGTAAAAGAATGTTTTACGGGTCCAAAGAGGCCATATGAAATGAATTTGAAATGCTTGTAAGGGTCGTTTTACGACGAATGCGAAATGTAAACTCTTTCAAAAGGTTGAGAACCTCAAGGTTATGAAATGCTTTCAATGTTCAAAGAAAGTTTCATTGCAGATTTAAAGAAAATGTTCTTAAATATGATGAATGTGGATTCTTAGCCTGTGTATTAAAGGAAAGCTTTCAATGGATGTATTATGAATGATTTTTAAGTATGGTTGAACGTGAATTCCAATCTTATGTGGCATCATTCTTATCCATAGCAAATCTGTCTGATTTAAAGTGTATGAGATGAGAAATAAAGTTATAGCACGTTGAAAATTCTATGAATGAAGGCGTCTCTTCCTAAAAGAATGAACGTTGATATGTGTTTATGTGTGTGATATGTATATTATATGAATGAAATATCAAGAAAAGTGTGAATATGAAAAGGATAACCTTAAATACACATCATATGATTGAGGGTTCATGTGTAATTTAAATGGAGACGTTATTTTATGAAAAGAAAAGATCCTTATACTTAGCCTTCGATGCTTACTCACGTGCCTAACTGCTTGCTAGTAAAGAATTCCATCGTTGAGGAACCTAGAAATATGACTGAGTGGTCGAAGTGAAGTTTATGTTTAGTGATCCTCCCATAAAGGTTCTATGAATATCTATTATGATAGTAAAGTATGGAAACGTGATATGTGACTACTAAAGATAGTATTGCTTGCAACGGTTTTGGTTTTAAGGGGGTTGGGGGACACTCACTGAGCGTGTGGTTGCTCATCCCATTACTCTTTCCCCGTTTCCCCAGGTTTTCTTTCTGACGGGAAGAAGTTGAGTTAGATAAGTCCAGAAGGAACCTATCGTTGCTTATAAGGCGTCGTATGTGCTCATTAAAGGGTTCTTACTTGTTTAATGAAGTCATGTAATGTACTCTTAGTTTATAAAGGTTTGTAAATGATTATTCTAGTTCATGTAATGCATATGGTATAAAGGTCGCTCTGTATGGCCGCCTGAGCCAACCATCAAGTTAGTTGGATGTCTTCTTGATTTAATTTAGCTATGTTTTGGGATGTAAATCTTAATACTCCGGTTTTGTTAACCATTGAGTTATATCTTCCATTTCTTATTTATTCATAAATCAATCTGGTTGGTGTACTCCGAGCGAGTGGCTCGTTGGGTTATGAACTCCGGCGTGTGGCCGTTGAGCTATGTTTCAAATGTTTGCGCTTCCGTTGATTTACAGGGACTTATTGTAAGGCTTTTAGTCTGGAAATAGTCAGTTTTTAGGGGGAACTCTGCCCATTTCATCCCAAGAATTAAGTAAGAAGTTAGGAAAGCGTAACGCTTCTGGCCTAGAGGCTGGGGGTGTTACAGCATACCTAACAAGATCAAAGTTGCAACCTCTAGGATACCATAAGGCTAGATCAGGTGTATGTTTTAAGTATCTTAAAATCCTTTTTACAGCCTTAAGATGAGTTTCTTTAGGGTTAGACTGAAAACGTGTACATAGACCTACACTGAAGACCATGTCAGGTCTACTAGCCGTTAGGTATAGGAGTGACCCTATCATGCCCCTATAGGATTTCTCCTCAACTGAGGGGCTACCATCATCCATTACCAACCTGGTTGAGGGAGAGATGGGAGTATCAATGGGCTTGGCCGACTCCATCCCAAAACGCTTGAGTAACTCCTTGATATATTTTTGTTGATGGATCATGGTGCCGTTTGAAGTTTGCTTGATTTGTAAGCCTAGAAAGAAATTAAGCTCACCCATCATGCTCATTTCAAACTCACTCCTCATCATTTTTGAAAATTTATTGCACAAATTCATGATGAGTTGCACCAAATATGATGTCATCGACATATACTTGGACAATCAACAAATGTTCCCCCTTAGATTTTAGAAACAAGGTATTGTCTACCTTGCCTCTTGTAAAACTATTTTCTAATAAAAAGCTTGACAACCGCTCATACCAAGCTCTAGGGGCTTGTTTTAAACCATAAAGTGCTTTGTCAAGTTTGAAAACATGGTTAGGAAATTCAGTACTTTCAAAACCAGGGGGTTATTTGACATACACTTCTTCTTTGAGGTATCCATTTAGAAACGCACTTTTGACATCCATTTGATACAACTTGATCTCCAGGTGGGCTGCAAAAGCTATTAAAATTCGAATGGCTTCCATCCTTGCAACAGGTGCAAAGGTCTCTTCATAATCAATTCCCTCTTCTTGGTTGTAGCCTTGAACCACCAGCCGGACCTTGTTCCTAGTGACTGTTCCGCGCTCATCCAGCTTATTACAGAACACCCACTTGGTTCCAATGATTGTTCTATCCTCTGGCCGTGGCACAAGGTGTCATACCTTGTTCCTTTCGAACTGATGGAGTTCTTCTTGCAGGGCTGTGACCCAATCTGAATCTACAAGGGCTTCATTAATATTGTTAGGCTCAATTTTTGAGAGAAAAGCATAGAAAGCACAGAAATTTTTGAGTCTAGATCTAGTTTGAACTCCTCCATTAATATCAGACAAAATTTGATCAAGAGGATGTGAACTTTAGTATTTCCATGATCGTGGTGAAAGTGGGTTCACAGACTCGCTCTCCATCCTAGCTGGAATACTCAGTGAAATAGGTTCAGGACCTGTTTTCGAGCCTGTTTGGGAGCTTGTTCCTGGATTTATCCCTGAAGGATTCGGCTGGTGTTGTCCCGAACAGGGTTCCACCCTGTTTCCCCCTGCTTGGTTCACACCTTGCTTACCTTCCTGAAGAACAGCCTCAGACCTTGCTTCCTCCGATTGATCCTTACCTTATTCACCTTGAAGCAGCACGTCGTTTCTAACAAGACCTAGTTCGAAGTCTTCTTCCTGTGCATCATTCTCGCTTAGAGAGTTAGTTTCATCAAAAAGTACATGCACACTTTCCTCAACACACAAGGTTCTCTTATTAAACACTTTGATGCCTTACTATGCGAGGAGTAACCAAGGAATATTGCTTCATCACTCCTTGGATCAAATTTCCCTAAGGCATCCTTTCCATTATTATGCACAAAACATTTACAACCAAAAACTCTTAAATGCATAATATTAGGTTTTCTTCCCTTGAAAAGTTCATAAGGAGTTTTGTTAAGAATAGGTCTAATCATACATCTATTTATAATGTAACATGATGTATTCAAAGCTTCAGCTCAAAAGTTTCTAGGAAGATCACTAGCAACAAGCATTGTTCTAGTCATGTCCTCTAGAGTGCGATTTTTGCGTTCTACCACCCCGTTCTGTTGGGGTGTTCTTGGAGCTGAAAAATTATGATCAATGCCATGCTCATTACAATAATCAATAAAGCTCGAATTTTCAAATTCTGTACCATGGTCAGACCTTAGGCATGCCAAAGAGTGTCCTACCCTCTTTTCAGTCTTTTTAATGAAAGCAAGAAATTTTTTTAAAAGTTTCATCTTTGGAAGCCAATAACAGGGTCCAAGTGAAACGAGAGTAGTCATCCACTATCACAAGCACAAACCTCTTACCTCCTGTGCTCATGATCCTCATTGGACCACATATATCCATATGTATCAATTCAAGAGGTCGAGTAGTGCTTACACACCTTTTAGATTTAAATGAATTTCTGACTTGTTTGCCTTTGGCACATGCATCACATACCTTGTCATCATTGAATTTGATGGAAGGTAAGCCTACCACTAAGTCTTTGGTTACAAGTTTGTTCAAAAGAGAGTGGCTTGCATGACCTAGCCTTTTGTGCCAAAGCATAACATCATCATTTAGGGCACTCAAATAAGTCAAATTATTTTGAGGAAGAGTAGAAATACACACTTTATAAACATTTTTGTGTCGCTTCCCCCTCAACACAACATCTCCGGTGTTCATATTTACAACCAAACAACGTGTTGGAGAGAACACTACTAGGTTGTCTTTGTCACATAGTTGGGACACACTTAGCAAGTTGTGTTTTAATCCATCCACAAAATAAACATTGTCAATTGAATGGGAGAGTGACTCACCTATCTTACCTATACCGACAATTGTCCCGAATTTGCCGTTTTCAAATGCCACACTCCCTCCTTCTGAAGCTGTAAGTGAGAGAAAATTGGATTTTTCACCAGTCATATGCCTCGAACACCCACTGTCAACATACCACAGCTGCCTGTTTCCTAGGGTGTTCCCTGCGCTGTTTGCTGGGTTGTTCTCTCTCACTTCATCCTGCAAAACAGATCATAGGTTAGTTTTGGGAACCCAGATCCACTTAGGTCCCATTCCTTTGGAGGTACAAATCTCATCTTTCCTAACCCATATTTGTTTTACATACACTGAGTTCCTTTTAATGGCATACTTTCTTGAGGGACAATGTAACAACCTCGACCTCAGGCGGGTCGTGTTACACGCCACAGCCTTCCCCTGGGGAAAGACTGTTAAGGCAACTTGCTTAAACCTATTTGAAACATAACATAAGAGAGACTCAAAGTTTAAAACTTAAGCCACTATAACCTAATTGGGCCTTGAGTTTAACCCCAGGGCTAGAAATGCTAAATCGTAAATCGCAACTCGTTTGAAACATAACGTGTTTAGTTAATGCTTAATTCAAACTAAGTTTGAAGCTTAAGGCTTCTCATAAACGTTATAAGTCTATTAACACATAAATCGACTTCCTTTGCAACTTCAAAGCTTCTTAAAATGTAATAAGCTTGTTAAGTCGTAAAACGTTGTCGTTTCTAACTTAAAAGCTTCATATAAACGTAATACGGCTACTAACTCGCAAAATGACTTCGTTTTTAACTTAAGAACTTCTTATAAACGTAAAACGTTTGCTAGTTTGTAAAACGACTTCATTTTTGACTTAAAAGTTTCGTATAAATGTAATATATTCATTAACTTATAAAACGACTTCACTTTAAACTTAAAAGTTTCTTATAAACGTAATACGTTTACTACATCGTAAAGCGACTTAGTTTCTAACTTGAATGCTTCGCATAAACGCAATAAGATTACTAATTCGTAAAGCGACTTCGTCTTTAACTAAAAAGGCTCTTTATAAACATAATAAGGTTACCTAATCATAAAACGACTTTGATTCTAACTTGAAAGCTTCGTATAAACGTAATAGGGTTGCTAAATCATAAAAACAACTTCGTTTTAACTTAAATGCTATGATTAGCAATAATGTAAGCTAGATTCATCGAAAACTCCATTTTAAAGCATCTAACAACCTTTCAAGAATATATTGGTTCTGCCCTAGCATAGCAATGTTTAATTCATTTGCTTGTCCACACATATAATCGAATTCATACAATAACAATCCAATCTACCAATTCAGTAAACTGATTCATATAACTATCATTCGAAATCCTTAAAATAGGAGGGATTAAAGGTCCACCCACCTCGAATTCAAGCTATACACGTGAGAATTGGCTGGATTGAAGTCAAAAATCGGACTCCACACACCCAGAAGGTCCGCTGACTTCGCGTGAGGTTCGACCACCACCGAACCCAAAACCCTAACTTGTAATTTTTGAGAAATTAAGCACAATTAGCATGAATTGAAGGGAATTAAACCAAGGATTCAATTTATAGAGGCAAGAGTGTTCGAATCTCACCGTGCATGCACCGAATTCGCCGGTGTTCGGTCGGTCTTTCGCCAAAATCAGCCCAACTGTGGCCGATTCTCATCCCACCGCACGGAATCAAGGCCACCGACACCTGGGTTGGTTGGGTTCGCGGCAGCAGAACGAAGAAGAACAGGCAGCAGGGCCAGGGTTTGGGACTTGGGGTCATCGTGGGAAGAAGAATAAGAAAGGGAAGGCTATGGGGGTCGGGGTCACACAGAGGGGGAAGGAGAAGCAGGCTCTCAGGGGTTCGACTAGCTCAAGGCCGGCGACCGGCTCTGGTGTGCCTGGCGGGAAACGAAGAAGGAGATGAAGAACAGGGGAACGCAGAGCAGGGGAACGGGAAGAAGAAGAAGAGGAGGAGAGAGAGAGAGAACTCGGGAAGGGAGGGTGGTCGCGACATTGAGAAGGAAAAAACAAAAGCCACGAGCAGAAATTACTAAGTTACCCCTGATTCATGTTCGATAACGCTAGTCTACTTCGTAACCTAAATTCTAAACCCAAATCGATAATATGATCCTTCATCAACTATTCGTTCCCAAATATCTCTAATCCTAAACCGAAGTACTTAATATAATCGCTCGTCCACTTACTCACCCTTGATTATATTAAGGATCGATTTAGTAAATCACAGAACTGTTACCAGGATTCAACAATCGGATCGTATTTTGGGAATTGCTTTTGTTTAAGCCTCAAGGAATCGACGGCTTGCCTGGTCGCACAACTTTAGGAAATTTATTTTTGGGGATCTAAAGTTGAATAGGTCAATAACTTGGGCGATATGGCAGTTGTAGGTTGGCAGATATGAAAATAAAAGTTTCCAACCTACAGGCATAATATTTGTTAAGCAAGTACGATAGAAATGCGGGTCTCACATTTTTCCCCCACTTATAAAAAGTTTCGTCCTCGAAACTTATGCGCTTGGGTCACATGATGCGAAATGATTCCATATATACTTATATAAAAAGGAAGTACTTAAAAGAAATATTTCTTACCGACTTTCATACACATCATGGAGCCGTGAGATTGGAGGAGTCACTTTCTTGCTTGGAGATTGTTGCCGCCTTGCCTATTTGCTGACTGAGTCCTTTGATTGGCTTGCATGTTTTCCTGTACTTTCTTTGGACATTGGTTTTGGTGATGCCCAATTTCTCCACACCCAAAGCACGCCCCAGTTAACCTTGCACAGGGCCTATTGTGGAGCTTGCCACATGTATCACATCGAGGCCTTGGCTCATATCGAGGGCGGTTCCTTTCAGGCTGTCGACTGGAATAAGACTTCCTCCCATTTCCATGCACCTCTCCTTGTGAGCTCTCAACTTCGCGCTTCCCTTTTTGTTGCATAGCCATCTCAGATGCCTCAGACTCCTCTATAACACGCTCCACTTTGATAGCTTTTTGGTACATCGTTTGGAGATTTGGGAATGTCAGTGCAGCGATGTTTGTTTTTAACTTGGATTTGAGGCGTCTCTCAAATCAGTCCATTTTCATTTCCTCATTCGCCACTTGATGAGGAGCAAACCTACTCAATTCATTAAACTTAGACATATACTCAATAACTGACATTTTTCCTTGCTTTAGGTCCAAAAATTCCTGCTCCTTCGCCCATTTTACCTCCTTAGGATAGTATTTTTCATCTAATAACCCCTTGAACTCTGCCCAAGTTAGTGGTTGTTCGCCTTCTTTTGGCTTAACCGTATCCCACCAAAAGCTAGCATCTTTCCCAAATAAGTGAGCTGCGAACTTCACCTTATAATTAGCAGGATACTCCATAACCTCAAACAATCCCTCAATCTTCCTCTTCCAGTGCTCATACTGAATTGGGTCCGGTGCTCCGTCAAACGTAGGTGGCTTAAGCTTCAAAAATTTAATGAGCATCTCCATCTCATCATTTGGAGGCGGAGGTGGAGGGGGATTTTGCCTCTCTTCCGACATATCGTATACTATCTTAACTCCTGCACTCGTAATAAGACTCCAGGTCACTTATGCGCACCATATACATATACTACTTATAGAGGAATTTCCATCAACCCCCTCCTAGTAAGCTTACAACAATTTAGCACTTAACACTTAACACTTAATATACAACATACATCGTATAGCACATAGCATGTAGCACATAACATATAATTACTAACACTTAAAAACATATCGGCGAGTCAAATCTCATTTTCTCTTATCATTTTATAAAACCCTATAGCTCTGATACCATCAAATGTAACACCCCCGACCTCAGGTGAGTCGTGTTACATGCTACAGCCTTCCCCTGGGGAAAGACTATTAAGGCAACTTGCTTAAACCTATTTGAAACATAACATAAGAGAGACTCAATGTTTAAAACTTAAGCCACTATAACTTAATTGGGCCTTGAGTTTAACCCCAAGGCTAGAAATGCTAGAATTTTCTTAATTTCTGGGGCAAAACGGCCAGAGTTTCCCCTAAAAACTGACCATTTCCCAGGCTTAAAGCCTTACATAATAACCCTGCAATATATAACACCAACATCTCAACGGCTACAAGGCGGAGTCCACAACTCTACGGGCAACACGCCCGGAGCATACAGAGCTTTCTATTTTTCATAAACCTCACAAGAAGTTAAATAATTACATAACCTTACAAACATAATCAATATTACATATTCACGTCACAATCAAATCAAGCAAGTCCACCCTTGTTGCACTCCACGCATCAGTCAGATACCTGTAGATCTAGGGAAAAAAGGAAAAAGTAATGGGGATGAGCAACCACTGCTCAGTGAGTAAACCCTCTCTCCCAAAACATACTTAAAATACATATTAACTTACGCAAGCCTTTCGTAATTCATTTTAGTTGAAGAGCTTTCACATAATACATCATGTTCGAACCATAAACCGAGTGAAGGAATAATCATACCAAAAGGCTTA
This sequence comes from Carnegiea gigantea, assembly GCA_029747015.1. Classification (NCBI taxonomy): domain Eukaryota; kingdom Viridiplantae; phylum Streptophyta; class Magnoliopsida; order Caryophyllales; family Cactaceae; genus Carnegiea; species Carnegiea gigantea. The sequence goes on along the minus strand of JAKOGI010000105.1, from coordinate 169,285 downwards.
ACTTTTAGAGAAACCATAATGCGTTGACTTAGCATAATAAAGTTACGCAAACCCGAAAACATAGCATAAAAGGGATTTTACGCATAAGTTTCACTTACCGGAAATCATACATAGTAACACAATCAAGTAGATGAAGAGACTAGACTCTTAGAGGTACTTTGTTACTGCCATCCCGAGTCGGCCAAACTCGAGTGGCAACATATGCCTATCCGAACAGACATCATACTATGCTGAGACGTAATTTCATACTTAGACTTCAGGCGGGAATCAAACCACCATCCCTGAATCTATCATAACGTAACATATGTGATACCAGGCGGGAACTAAGCCACCATCCCTGGGTCTCAGACTTAAGCTTAAAGTTTCTAGAATAGCTCCTCTACGTACACATAGACATAAGCATAACCATACGTTCACATACATACTCATATTGATTGATATATAGGTCTTAGGAACTTATGAAATTCATATACATACATACTTAGTAGATAAACATGCTTATACGTATTCATATATAGGTTTTATGAACTTAAAACATAAAAAACATAATATACATACATACTTCGTAGACAAACATACTTATACGTATTCATATATAAGTTTTATGAACTTAAAACATGAAAACATAATACACATACATACTTCGTAGACAAACATACTTATACGTATTCATATATAAGTTTTATGAACTTAAAACATGAAAACATAATAACATACATACTTCGTAGACAAACATACTTATACGTATTCATATATAAGTTTTATGAACTTAAAACATGAAAGCATAATACACATACATACTTCGTAGACAAACATACTTATACGTATTCATATATAAGTTTTATGAACTTAAAACATGAAAACATAATTTCCTTACGACTTTAGCTTTAGGCAAATATCAAGAAAGGCCTCTTAGAAACATGGTGAGTGTACTAACTCACGATTCAAAACTTGGTAGTTACTAGCGTACACTTGAAAGCTAGGATTCGTAAATAATCACCCTCAGTTGCCCTTTTAACGCTCATTATAATCCTTCAAACACAAGCGATGAACATGATACAAGCCAAGTTTACTAATCTCATAAATCGATTTCGTGAATGGTTTAAAAGCTTTTCATAATCGAATTAAATTTGCTAACGTATAAACGAACTTGTAAAATACGTTTACGAATTCGTAAAACGACTTCGTTTCTAATTTAGAAGTTTCGTATAAACGTAATATGTTAATTAACTCGTAAAACGATCTCCTTTTAGACTTAAAAGCTTCTTATAAGGGCAATAAGTTGGTTAATACTTAAAACAACTTTACTCTAAACTTAAAGGTTTCTTATAAAGGTAACACGTTTACCAAATCGTAAAACGACTTATTTTCTAACTCGAATGCTTCGTATGAACGCAATAAGTTTACTAAACCGTAAAACGATTTCATTTTCAACTTAAAAGCTTCTTAATAACGTAATACGTATGTTAGTTTGTAAAACGACTTCGTCCTGAACTTACAAGCTTCTTATAAATAAAATAAGATCTGTTAACACATAAGTCGGTTTCATAAGTAACTTCAAAACGTCTTACAAACATAAAAGGGTTTATTAAATCGTAAAACGACTTAATTCCAACTTAAATGCTTTGTATAAATATAATAGGGCTGCTAAATCGTAAAACGATCTCGTTTTCAACTCAAAAACTTCTTAATAACGTAAAACGATTGCTAACTCGTAAAACGACTTCGCTTTTTAGCTAAAAGCTTCCTTTAAATGTAATATGTATGCTAAATCGTAAATCGCAACTCGTTTGAAACATAACGTGTTTAGTTAATGCTTAATTCAAACTAAGTTTGAAGCTTAAGGCTTCTCATAAACGTTATAAGTCTATTCACACATAAATCGACTTCCTTTGCAACTTCAAAGCTTCTTAAAACGTAATAAGCTTGTTAAGTCGTAAAACGTTGTCGTTTCTAACGTAAAAGCTTCATATAAACGTAATGCGGCTACTAACTCGCAAAATGACTTCGTTTTTAACTTAAGAACTTCTTATAAACGTAAAACGTTTGCTAGTTTGTAAAACGACTTCATTTTTGACTTAAAAGTTTCGTATAAATGTAATACGTTCATTAACTTGTAAAACGACTTCACTTTAAACTTAAAAGTTTCTTATAAACGTAATACGTTTACTACATCGTAAAGCGACTTAGTTTCTAACTTGAATGCTTCGCATAAACGCAATAAGCTTACTAATTCGTAAAGCGACTTCGTCTTTAACTAAAAAGGCTCTTTATAAACATAATAAGGTTACCTAATCATAAAACGACTTTGATTCTAACTTGAAAGCTTCGTATAAACATAATAGGGTTGCTAAATCATAAAAACAACTTCGTTTTTAACTTAGATGCTATGATTAGCAATAATGTAAGCTAGATTCATCGAAAACTCCATTTTAAAGCATCTAACAACCTTTTAAGAATATATTGGTTCTGCCCTAGCATAGCAATGTTTAATTCATTTGCTTGTCCACACATATAATCGAATTCATACAATAACAATCCAATCTACCAATTCAGTAAACTGATTCATATAACTATCATTCGAAATCCTTAAAATAGGAGGGATTAAAGGTCCACCCACCTCGAATTCAAGCTATACAGTGAGAATTGGCTGGATTGAAGTCAAAAATCGGACTCCACACACCCAGAAGGTCCGCTGACTTCGCGTGAGGTTCGACCACCACCGAACCCAAAACCCTAACTTGTAATTTTTGAGAAATTAAGCACAATTAGCATGAATTGAAGGGAATTAAACCAAGGATTCAATTTATAGAGGCAAGAGTGTTCGAATCTCACCGTGCATGCACCGAATTCGCCGGTGTTCGGCCGGTCTTTCGCCAAAATCAGCCCAACCGTGGCTGATTCTCGTCCCACCGCACGGAATCAAGGCCACCGACACCTGTGTTGGTTGGGTTCGCGGCAGCAGAACGAAGAAGAACAGGCAGCAGGGCTAGGGTTTGGGACTTAGGGTTATCGCGGGAAGAAGAAGAAGAAAGGGAAGGCCATGGGGGTCGGGGTCACGCAGAGGGGGAAGGAGAAGCAGGCTCTCAGGGGGTCGACTGGCTCAAGGCCGGCGACCGGCTCCGATGTGCCTGGCGGGAAACGAAGAAGGAGAGGAAGAACAGGGGAAAGCAGAGCAGGGGAACGGGAAGAAGAAGAAGAAGAGGAGAGAGAGAGAACTCGGGAAGGGGGGTGGTCGCGGCACTGAGAAGGAAAAACAAAAGCCACGAGCGGAAATTACTAAGTTACCCCTGATTCATGTTCGATAACGCTAGTCTACTTCGTAACCTAAATTCTAAACCCAAATCGATAATATGATCCTTCATCAACTATTCGTTCCCAAATATCTCTAATCCTAAACCGAAGTACTTAATATAATCGCTCGTCCAGTTACTCACCCTTGATTATATTAAGGATCGATTTAGTAAATTACAGAACTGTTACCAGGATTCAACAATCTGATCGTATTTGGGAATTGCTTTTGTTGGAGCCTCAAGGAATCGAAGGCTTGTCTTGTTAACTTTAGGAAATTTATTTATGGAATCTAAAGTTGAATAGGTCAATAACTTGGGCGATATGGCAGTTGTAGGTTGGCAGATATGAAAATAAAAGTTTCCAACCTACAGGCATAATATTTGTTAAGCAAGTACGATAGAAATGCGGGTCTCACAGACAAGTATAACGGTAATGACCCGTTTTACCACAGTGATAACATACAATATTCTCAGATAATCCTACATATTTTCTATTCACTGGGTAGGTCATCTTAGGCACAAAACCTAGTCCTCTTCTATTTCGACTATGATGGGTGTTTAACCATTCAAGTGCTTGTGAGGACCTGTTCCAGAGCTTGTTTGTGGCAAGGTCTGATTCCATTTGTTTCATTTTCTCAAGCAAGTTTTTATTTTCTACAAGCAAGGACTCGACCTTACCTTTTAAGTTAAGGGATTCTTTTTCCAGCTCAGTCAATTTAGTGGAACAAGTCTCTTCTTTCATGAGTAGAGTTTCTTTAAGCACATTGATGTTTTCATGCAAGGCAAGAGTTTCTTTGTCAACTTCAAGTTTTTCCAATTTAAGGGTTTCATTTTCAAGTTCTAGATCTCGAACATCCCTTTTTAATTCAGCACATATATCCATTGTAGTGTACACTAATTCCTTAAGAGTTGATTTATTTAGACCACGTACCTTGTTCTTGAGTTGAGTCAGACTATCGGTTGATCCATCATCTGAATCAGTGTCACTTATTGCCATGAGTGCTACATCAGCTTCCCTAGCTTCAGACCCTTCCTCATCCTCGCTTGAGTCTCCCCAGGCTGTGAGCATAGCTTTTGAGAACCTTTTCACTGAGCTGCTTACACCCTGTTGCCTCCCCTGTTTTCTAGGGTGTTCGGGTTCTTGTTCTTCCTTGTGCAGTGGGCAGTTTCTCACAATGTGGTCCAGTTTGCCACACTTGAAACACCCGGAGAACTGTTCCCGAGAGGTGTTCCTGGCCTTGCTGAAGTCCTTCCTTTTGCTATTTTCTTTGACTTTCTTGAAGAACTTCTTGAACTTTTGAGTGATCATAGCAATCTCCTCCTCATCAGAATTAGAATCATCTTCTAAGGCCTTTAGTGCAAGACCTCGATCTCTCTTTGTCTCATCTTTCTGTTGAGAATTTTTCCTAAGTTTATACATTTGGAGGTTGCCAATCAGCTCATCTAGGGTGATCTTGTTCATGTCCTTAGCTTCTTGGATGGCCGTGACTTTCGCTTCCCAAGAATGAGGCAAAATTCTTAGGATTTTCCTCACCAATTCTTCGGTGGTGAAGGATTTTCCCAGGGATTTCAACTCATTCGTTATGTGAGTGAAGCGAGTGTACATGTCCATCACACTTTCACAATCACCCATCTCAAACAGCTCATATTTTCTCACAAGCAATTCAATCCGGGATTGCTTTACCTGATTGGTCCCTTCATGAGCTATTTGTAAAGCATCCCAGATCTCCTTGGCTGACTCACATTCAGATATACGAGTATATTCATCAGGACCTAGGCCGAAATATAGAAGTTTCTTGGCTTTGGCATTCTTCTCCATCATTTTGTAATCTTCAGTATTGAATTCTTTAGACTCCTTGGGGATTGACTTTCCATCTTCAGTTATTTTCTTTGGGATGAGTGGTCCATTCTTGATGAGCATCCACAACTCATAGTCCTCGGCTTGGATGTAGTTTTCCATCCTATTCTTCCACCAACCATAGTGTTGGCCATTGAAGTATGGTGGTCGAGTTATGGATTGACCTTCAAGCATGCCTTGTGGGGTACTCATCTTCAAGGATCTCTCAAGGTGTTAGCCTTTCAAAGGAGAACCTGCTCTGATACCACTTGTTGATTTAGAGAGTACACAACCACAAGAGGGGGTGTGAATTGTGGTGTCCGATTTTCGCAAGTTGCTGGCAAACAGTCTTAGGCCCTGTTCGCACAGGTTGTTCCTGAGATAAGCAGAAGCAAAAATCCAACAAAAGAATGCGGAAATAATAGACGCAGGATTTTTACGTGGAAAATACCTCTAGCCCAACTGAGGTGAAAAACCATGACCTACCTCGTGTAGGATTTAAACACTTCACTAAACGGGCTAATCACGTTACAATAGTAACACACCTTGTTACAAATTGCAACCCACGTAACCGTCTTCCCTAAGACAGGTTACCCCACGTCCAAAATCCCTTGATTTGGACACACACTCAACTCACTTTTGTGAAAGAAGAGTATAAAGAAAAACACCCTATTACAATGCTTCTCAACTAAGCTAATATAGGGTACAATGAAGTACTAGTATGCCAACTTTGAAATCTCAAATAACTCACTCACTAGACACAGTTTTCTTTTCAAACTTTTAAGCTCATGAACACTGAATTTTTCTTTTTGAAAACCGATGCTTCTATCGTTCTAAGAAGCGACTTTATATAGTGCTTGGAAAAACAATTCCTCAAATTGTTGGAAACTAAAATCCCTAAAGAATATAGAATTCTTTAGCCACAAGGGATGAAGAAACATGAGCTGGAAACACTTCCTAAACCGTGTGCATAAGGCGGTGATTCTCAGCAACTAGCCCATGTTTTTCTCAACAACCTTATCCACTTGCCAAAAATTGGATATTCCTTTTATTCAAAAAAGATTTTGCAAATCCCCTTAGATTTTAATAACCGTTTTTAGGATAAGGGGTAAGATACTCCATAAAAAATCTTTCTTGCAAATCCTTGAAGAAGCTGCTCAAAATCCAAAAGATAAAAATCGTGCAAAACAGTTTTTTCGCAGCTTATTCTGGAAACACCCTGATCACCCTGTTTCCAGGATTGTTCTGAAGGGTGATCCGAAATATTTACCAAAAGAAAACAAAACCGTTTCAAGTAAGTGGTAAGTTAAGAGTTTCTGATTGGCATATTAACAAGAGTCTAAAAATATAAAACCAAATTAAATCAAGACATCTTGTTGTAACCACTAGTCATCTTGTAGAGAGACGAATCTGCTGCAAACACTTCACAGAACCTGTTCCTCACGGCTGCACTTATATCCTATGCTTCAAACACTTCACAGCATATGTTTCAAACACCTTACAGAGCCTGTTTCTCATGGTTGTTCTTACATCGCTGACTTGAGTACCTGTTCTTGATAAACCATTGGTCAAGCAGTTTTTAATATATTGAAAAACAGCAGTAAGGCCCTGTTAGTAAAGTCTGTTTTGAACAACAACAACTACTACAACACTTGGATTTGTTATCATCAAAACCTTATACATTCTAACACTAGCTTACCAAATTCATGAACTAATTTCATTTAATAAAACTTAATCAAATTTTGGAGAAATGAAATTGAAGAATTTACTCATGATGGAGATGAGAACTTGTTTCTTAGCTTGTATTTTTTTTCTTCCTTCAATGAAGAATGCACTTTAAGAGAAATTTTTGTGTGTGGTGAAAACCGTCTCCATCTTTACGTATTTATATAGTTCTTAAGCCAATGAGAAATTTACACATACCGAGATTACTTGGCTAATTAAGAAGACATGCATGTTTTGACTTGATAAAAGCAATACCTCTTAATGTTGACTTCTGTAAGCTTGCTGCCTCCCAACCTTATGTGTCATCAGTTGTTTGTTCTAATTGACCTTGGACATGCATTTGACATAATAAGGTCCTAACACATCATAATTTGGCTTTCATCCTTTGTTGCTACGTAATTACCCTAGGTGTTCAAAAATAGGCAAAAGTTGACAGTTAAGCATAGGTTTGCAAATGTACTTGCATGCTATAAAATTTAGTTGACTTAGCTTAATTGATTAGAATTAATTGCATTGTGTTGATCTAGTAAATCAATCACACATCAAACTTTCATATTGGAAGCTTAAGTCTTTATACTTCTTGCACTAACTAGGCACATTTTTTTCAAATTGTTATTATTCACAAATGCAATCATAAGATCAAATTTGTACTAGTCAAGCTTAAATATAAACTGTGTAGAGAACACTCAAATCACACATAATAAAAAATTATTTGTTATTTTTTTTAGGTAGTTACACTTTATAGGTTGAGTACACTAATAAATAAGTCGATTCATTACCAAATTGACAATGACTTGTCAATCCATATTGAGGAAGGCGCGATAATAATAAAAGCAAATGGGATGCTTCATTTCATGAAGCCTTCGATAAAATTAAGGAACGTTTGACCAATTTATCCATGCTTTAATCCTCCAAAGCTAAACAACCCTTGTTGTTATATCTCACCACTGGTGGCAGTCCTATGATAAGACTATCATATAACAAAAAATGCCATTTACTACTTACGCAACAAGTACCTTTACTTAACCACCACATCAATGTAGTGGCACGAATCGACTCGTTGAAGTACATCTTTAAATGGCCTATCCTTAATGGCTAAATCTCTCAAGGGGTTGTGTTGTTATCTAAATATGACTTGAAGTTCCAAGCTCAGAAGGTAATAAAATGAAGCGATGTTTTTGAATTCTGAGAAGAGTTCCCTATACAACGATAATAGTATGATCTCCTTGCAGAGAACATCCTCTTCATTGAAAATAAAGCTTGGAAAATGTACTTTGATGGTGCCCTTTATGAAAAAGGTAATGGCATAAGCAGACTCCTGGACAAGGGGCACATATACCCATCTTGATACATGGTAGACATTGAAGTCACAAATAATGCTACTACTTACGAAGCATGCGTTCTAGGAGTACACGCTGCACGTGCACTACAAATGAAAATTTTTGAATATCTACGATTACTCTAGCCTAATAATCAATCAAATGATCGAGTGACACGATTTGAGAAATGAGAGCGAGTACTCTATCATGCACACTAACAGAAGATAACATAATGATTTGTGCAAGGTAATCAATAAAATAGCCTAGGTGACAATTCGTGGTGCAAAGATATTTTACCATATCATTTGACAAAGGAATACCCTATAGATTCTAACAAAAGATCTCAACAAGCGTAATTGTAACTAGCAGTCCACTTTATAGTAAATAACTATGTAGTCTAGAAAAAGACGACCAACAAGATCAATTTGCAATGTGTAGACATAAAACCATGTAGAAGAAACTCATGGTGGAGATCGCAGTATGTATATGAACGAACGTACGCTATGCAAGAAAATGTAATGTGAGCGTTATTACTGGACAACCATGGACAAAGATTGTTTTCAATATGTAAGAAGTTATGACAAGTGCAAAAAACATGCAAATTTCCCACACATCCACCTTCTATATTGTACACTTTTACCTCTCCTTGGCCTTTCTCAATATGGGGAATAGACATCCTAGGGAAATCACTCATAAGGTGTGATGGCACGAATACATTTTAGCAGCCATTAAATATTGTATGAAATAAGTTAAAGTTGCATCCTACGCCAAACTAACATCTAAATAAGTGCCTAAGATCTTAATTAGTCACATAATCTGTAGAATCGGATCTAGCATGGAATTATAGGTAATCATGGGTCCTCCTTCCAAACAAAGCTGCAGCCATTACAAAGAAATCTAAAATTAAACACAAGTAATCTACCCTGTGTAAGCCACAAACTAGTGGTTAAGTGGAAGTTTTAAATAAAAGCATTAAAAATATTTTAACTAAGATAACTAAAACTTGTAGATTGGCCAGATAAGTTGCCATTCATGGTGTGGGGATATAGAACATCTATTAGGCAATCCATTGGTGCCACTCCCTTCTTACTGATGCATGGGATAGAGGTTGTCCTACCGTTAAAAATGCAAATTTCCTCACTACGGATTGCTTTGGAAGGGCATAACTGATATGAGCCCAATATGAATAATCAATTAGCATAGATGAAAAAGACTTACCAGAGTACATTATATACAGTGATGCTAACGATGGATATCTCGAGAATTCAACTCAAAAGGGAAAAAAAAGAAATATAAAAGTGTACAATCTAGTCTTCAAAGAAATTAGGATCCCCATCATCGATTACCATGGAGAATTTAAACCTTAATGGACACACCCTTACTTTGTTAAGGAAATTCTAAGTAGGGGCACCACCAGATTAATGGATATTGATGGTGAACACTTCACTTAAATTACCAATATAGGTAAACCAAAAGGCTTCTCATTCTTTAAAAAAATAAGAAGATGAAGAAGAGAAAGAAGAGAGGGGACTACTTTTGGAAATAAGAGCGGAACCCAGGTCCAACAGCTTGCTACTATGGTTAACGACTAATCGCTGCCCCTGATGACTAATTAGCATTGTATCCAACAACAACTTCAATATGCCTTTGTTTCTAAGACCCATTAAGGTACAAGTTCTTATAAATAAATATGAAACAACCAAAAAGGAAACCCACACAAGGACGTAAAATCAAATGAAAACTAGTCATATTTGATACATGACATATTCATAAAGTGAAGTTGTTCATTAATATTAAGAGGAAATTGGTTCCATCATTCATCAATTACCAAAATTGGAAGTCCTAATATCCTAATATGGGATTTATTCTAAGCGCTAAACCCTAGAAAAAAAATACTTTACACATAACATAAATGCGTTAAGAAAATAAATGTAATCAATCTTCTCGTTTGCTTCTTACTTATGCCTTTACCAGGCTTGCTCACCCATACATGGTTATTGCCCTTTTCCCCTCATTTTGCTTTCTCTTGTGCAGCATCTACCTAACATCTTTTGCATTCCATAGTTGGAGTCCCACTTTAGCTCTGGCCATTTTACACTCTTCAGGGGTAATGACCCTTATCCAATCTAGATAAGTAAGACAATGCGGCAGGCATAGTAGACCTTCCCATGGCATGAGTTTGAGAGACATTTAAGTCAAAAACTTTGTGATGTTTATGATTAAGGTATAAATAGCAAGAGCAATGCAGCCATAACTATGAATGGTCTATCCAAAGCCTATTTGGGGAGACAAACAACAAGTGAAGATATAAGTGAAACTTTCAACCCCAACATAGGGAAGTAACATCTACTTCTCCAAGCAACTCTAAAGGCATTAATGTTCCACCATTTGATGTGCGAAAATATCTTGGTCTTCTCATGCAAAAGAAAACTCTCTTTACCTTACCGTTGTGGTACTTATAGGAACACTTACGCATAGTGTATCGTTTTGGTTCGTACCCCAACATGAAAACCTGCGAGCACACTCGATGGAAATGCTCCAAGAGCCAAATCTACAAGATAAGCAAGAACAAGTTAGAATCACCATTAGAAGTGCAAAAAAGGGGGATAAGCAAACCCAAAAGTTTGAAACCTTACCTACAAAGGAAGATGGCTTTCCCTAAATTTGCTGCCATAGTTTTCATTAAGGTCATCTAAGCAAAAGATAATTGCAGTAAGAACAATGGGGATGTAAGAGTATGCTTGGACGCCAACAATGATCATTTAAGCAATTTTAAACACTTGGATTTTGATTGTAATTGAAATTATTTTAGGGTCTTACTCGAGTTTTTTGTGTGTGGAAAATAATAATTTGATGAAAGGAGATTAAATAAGAGATTATATACAATAAAGTATAGCTTGAGTGTAAAATTTAACAGTTTGGGCTAGTCCAGGAGCACTAGTGCCCAGGTTATCATGTGTTGGGCATGTTCTTTTTGCTTCCATATTTACTAGTTGTGGCATCAAAAGCATAGCCCAAAAGGCCTTGCTTTGACCTAGTGTGTGGCTTAGCCCATGTGATAAAGGAAAAGGTTGCCAACAAGATGTTAACCTAGCCCACACACTTGATGCCCAGGGCATATGTCGCCCAGTACAGAATCAACATATTGGGATACAAGCCTAGCATAAAACCATCTAGCCTATGTGTGCCCCATGTATGGTAGCCCATTATCACGATTCTCTCTCTTATTAAAGTGTTGAATGGGACAGAAAAAGGAAATCAAAGCTTAAAAGTCTAACACATGGAATAGTTCGATCATTGCTCCTAATTACCCTAGTATGTAAGACCTAGTTGTAGAAGATTTTCAAAACTTTGTGAAAACCCTGTGAAATTGGGAAAGGGGTGGTTTAGAAAAGAAGAAATTGTATAATTTCGAATGTTAACGGGAGCTAGCACTAGTACAAGTAGTGGTCTTGGGTATTATTGTTGAATCAAATATTTTTTCTAAGACATAGTTGTAGAATTAGTTTAGTAATTTTAAGAATATTATATCTTATGATTTGAAAATACAGTTTCTAGTTGTAGTTCTTGTTTCAATTTTGGTCTCTCCTTAAATTCCATAATTTAAAGTTTTAATTTTTATTTGGCTCTTGGGTTCGTAGTGGATTTTGAATATTAGTGATTGAAAGTCAACGAGGCTTGAGAAATTCTCCACTAGTTTTAACTATTGTGGTAGCCTTTTCCCTCTCTCTTATTTATTGATTAAGAAGAATTTATTAATTTTCTAGTAGTTCTGATAATTTATTTGATAGTTGTTGTTCACTTTACAATTTTATTCTTGTTTAGATTAGCTACAACTTCTATTAGTTGAATGACTCTATTTTGCTTGTTTACTGTGTTCAATCTAATTAATATGGGTTAGATTTTAGGTGTAGTGGGCAAGATTTGACCCATCCCTATAGATTCAACTCTCACGTGCTAAAGTTGATAACTATATGCTTGTGGATAAAATTTTACCTCCGCCTTGGATCACAGAAGTTTTTGGCTATATTGTTGAAGACTGTGGCTTAAATTTAGGTCTATTTTTCTTTTTGTTATTTATCATCATTATTCTCATCATTTTTGTTGCTAGATTAGTTTTATAAATTTTTTGTTCAGATTAGTTGCTTAGTTTATTGGGTTTAATAACTCATAAATTCATTTATCTTGTTTTCTTTTTAGGGGAAACAATCCAAAAATATTAAAAATTCTAAAAATTAAAAAAAAAGCCATGGTTGTTTTGCATTTTTCGCAATATGAGCGTCAAATATTTTGAAGATATCTAAATAGATTGAATGACATTCATGCTCAATGTGATGATCAAAATTTCGAAAAAATGAAAATTTGACGAGTTAGTTTTAAGGGTCTGAATTCTTAATATCAAGGGCATGTTGGGGCCGTATACCTTGTGTGATTGAGAGGTCTTTTTTGCAAGCCTATTGATGAAATTTAGGAATTTTTTGAATATTTGGCTTGTGACACCTTAGAGTATGAAAATACTAGAGCCTGTTTTGGTTGTTCCATCACTGAACCTATATCTTTGTTACCTAACTTAGCATAAGAGACTATCACACGCAAGTATGTTATGGATGATGTCTTGATAATACCTTGTCAACCTTTCCCTTGGGATGTCTAAGGATGATATTGGCGTTTATGTTGATTAGTTTGAAGAATATAAATGTATATTGGGGAGAAGTCATGTGAGGAGGATGTGATTAAAGATTCCCCTCCAATATTGAGTTGGTGGATCCTGTAACCTGGTGTCCCAATTCATCCCCCATCTCATTTGTTCTCCCCTCCTTTCCTAAATACAATTACAAAAGTCCAATGACCAATACAAAATTAAGTGGTATTTCCACCCTACTCATCACCATAATGAACCTCCACAATCGTTGGCAATAGTATAGGCAAACCTAGCATGACAATCTCACATGACCACCATGGTTCTGCAAATTCGAAAGATGAAGGGCAGGATGGAACATCGCATGAGTATTATGAGATTTGATGTTAAGTGAGAGGGATGGTCAAATAGCCCTTTGTCCACACTCTTGAGGTCCTCGAATGTAATAAAAATGGCCATGGCCACACCAAGGGTGAAGTAGAGGAAGAGCTACCATGCCCTGGGAAATGCATCATCATGGCATTTCTATGCCAATCCTTGAACTCCTTGAGAACTAACTCCCGAGAAATGATACAATGGGCTCCATTGTAAGCCTAACCAGAACCTTTCCTCTGACATAAGAACTAGGTGCTTCTGAAGCCACCCCTCCGGAATGCGCTCTTGAGTAGTAACTACTCCTATGCTTAAAGTATAAGAGAAGGATATATGACTACAAGGCGACATCATACGAGTTCCTAAAAAGTCTACACAAGTATAATAGAAATAAAAAAGCGAAACATATAGCTTTTGTAAGTCAAAATGCAAATAAGCATACCTCATTGATGTCACCACCCTAATATGTGATTATCCCCACCAATCGATAGATGAGCTCCGCAAGCTTATTGATTGTCTTCATCATAAAGAATTTCTCGGATTCATTACACCTGCATTTAATAGAAAGTAAGCAAAGAATCACTATAGCTGTAGTATGGTTTCTATAGCTAGAACCCCCACTTGCTACTACAAATAACACATAAGAGCATGAATACAATAAATAATAAGAGCAAACAACTCTAACAAATAAAACTTATTGAAGCAATGATGCAACCCATCAATTAGGCCCTGACAAACCCAAAATAGTCACCTTTAACGGCTAGACCATGGTAAAACACGCGTGCCTTAGCGGGTGCATCTCTTTCCTGTTTAGGATGTCCACAAGCATGCTATTTTTTTAATTGCATTAGAAGATCCATAGATTCATAACAAACCATTCACAAAAACTATAGTAATCTAGGGACACTAACTCGGCTTTCTTGGCTAGGCTCAGGTGGTGCGTACTTATAGAGTAAGAATGTTTGTGGTCTCAAGTTTTTGCAATACCCCCAACCCCTAAGGCCAGGAGTATTACATTTTCTTAAATTCTACTTAACCTTTGGGGTGAAACGGGCAGAGTTTCCTCTAAAAACTGACCGTTTCACAGGCTAAAAGCCTTACAATAAATCCCTACATTGAATAGAAACCTATGAAATTCTAAAATAAGCTCAACGGCTACACGCCGGAGTTCATAACTCAACGAGCAACTTGGTCGGAGCACATCAAACAATATAGTTCATTAATAAAGGAGAAATGAAAGATATAACTCAACGATTCACACAACCGGAGTACTGAGGTTTACATCCCAAAACGTAACTAACTTTAGCTAAAAACACAACTGATAAATTAGATGGTTGGCTCACATGACCATACAGAGCCACTCCTAAACCAAATGTACTACATAAACTAGAATACTTGTTTACGTACATTTACAAACTTAGAATACATTCTATAACATCATTAAACAGCAAGACCTCTTCACTGTTGGCACACTTGACTCCCCTTTAAGCAAGGATAAACTTTCATTTCGGCATAACTGAATTGACCTCTACCTGTCATAAAGAAAACCTGGGGAAAAAGGGGAAAGAGTAATGGGATGAGCAACCACACGCTCAGTAAGTGTTCCCCGACTCCTTAAAACCAAACCTGTTATAGGCAGTAATATCTTTAATAGTTACATGTCACAAATTAATGTATGACTATCATATTAGGCAATCATAGTCCCCAAGGACGGATTATTACCTATGAATTTCATTCTAGCCACTCAAACTCATTTCTAGGTCCCTGAATGACCAAATTTCCTCACTAACCGGCACTCAAGCATGTAAACAAGCAACAAGAACTATGCACTGAACTTTCTTTCTTCTTTCTGAACAATAGAGAATTTTGTTAATTCCCAACTATAGGCTATATGGTATAATACATGATTTACACCTAGTCTATCCAAGTCACTTATGTGAGATGCTTAAACACATGGAGTAGAGATTATGCAAGGAACTTTCTTTCACAAAATATGTACATGTAAACTTATATGCTCGATGCATAACAAGGATATAGCCATGCTTTACTTACAATTTCATTCATACTGTACTTAGAATCTTTATCACAAGATATGCACAAGAATCTTTCTTTCTTTTTTTCTGAAAACACTTTATTTAGCCTCTTGAGGCTCATAAAAGCTCTTTTCTTAGCCTCTTGAGGATCATATTCTTTAAAAGGAATCTCTTTCATAATGGCCCCCTAATAACCCTTAAAAACTACTCGAATCTCATTTGAACTAGCCTCTTAATGGCCCTTAAAAACTTTCTTTCTTTCTAAAATACTTAAAATGGGGAAATGTCGACTACTTTCTTTACTTATTAGGAAAATACTCTGGGCATAAGATTATCATAATGTGCGGGTTGCGTGAGATCTATTCTCAACCTCTAGAGAGACTATTGCTCACGATAGGTTCTTACTCCCGGGATGGCAACTAAATTGGACATTAACCCTCGTCAGGGCCTCTAGGGTTGCCCAATACTGGGACTATTGCCTAGGCTAGGGATTCCCCTCTACAAGCAGGTTCACTCCCATGAGATTCCCTCGTTCTAGCGAGTTCACTCCTATCTTATTGTCCCTAAGCACGACGTCTTAGCCAATTTAAAGTGTATTGCCAGAGCGGCTAATAAGTTCGCTGTCTCTTGCAGCAAAATCATTTTTCATACAACACACTCCTTTTGGAAACTCCTTAGGGATTTCCCCATTCTAGCAGGTTCATTCCCAAAATTGTATTCGGATAGTTAAAAATAGGCCATTATTTGCTAATAGTTATGGCTACTATTATTTCAGACGATGAAAAATCTTCTTTTTTGAAATTTCACCCTCACACGAACAATCAAGCTTAATGACATGAAGGGGAGTGATTTACACGTAACACATTTAAACACTTCATAATTTAAGTTGGCAGTATAAGCCACACATGGCCTCGTAATCCACACGATCGCGGTTGAACAGAACCCAGGCTCCCTTCTTACACAACACCAACCGCAAAGAACCTCAAAAATCTCATCAGTTCATCATTGAGCTATCGAACTACCAACTTGGTTTTCAATTCCATAGCCATAGTACATTATCATAAAAGTCATATAGAAATGTGTAATAGTGACATATAACTTACCGAGTGGTCAGCATCCATCCAGTGGTGCATTACGACAATTATAAACATATACATTTTATTAACTTAAGTAGGGTGCTCAATAGAGCGAAAGAACTACTAAGGTATGAAACTAACTTGCCTTCATAACTCACATTTAGGAAATAAGCATGTCATACTCATGTCATTATCAAAGTATAACTAACCAACTAAATATGCATTAGCTTAAAACGTTCTTAGGTCGTTTCACAGACTACTTTTAAGCATGAATTAGCTAATTTAACATTCTGTGGTCATTTCAAAGTAATGTTCAGGTATGAATTAGTTAACTTAATGGGCGTCAATTCAAAACATTCTTAGGTTATTTTGAAGCTACTTTCAAGTATAAAAATAACTAAATTAACATGCATCGAATTAAAGTGTTCTTTACTCCCATAATGTCCAATTTACCAAACGTGGAAATCACACATTCTTGTAAATTTAAAAGGCATACTTTCTGCCCAACTAAGGAGTTTGTTCTAGCCTAATTTAAGCAACATTTCAAGCGTAACATACAGTCCAATTAACATGCATCGATTTGGGGCAATCTTAGGCATAAAAATCAGTTTAGCTAGTCTGACTAATTCTAAAATAACATGCATCGATTTAAACTGAATTCAGTTGAAATAGAGCATGCTTAATCAGTAATTACAATCCCGATTAATCTGGCTAACCTTAGACCAATATGCGTCATTACCCAAAGGGCTAAAACCTTTTCGAAATTACTAATACTTAGGAGGCGAGAAACACCCACCTAGACTCGAAGCTAAGGACCCGATTTAGGTGATTTTTAGATTGCCAGAATCTCGGTTCTGCCCCCTGTTATCGTGTTGCTGTTGCCGTCGCTACTCTGGTGGTTGTCGGAATGGGCTCCACCATTGACGGTGACGGTCGTGGTGGTGTGGGGCTAAGGGTTTCAAAACCCTAACCCTTGGACTGAGCACCCCACTCTCACTCTCACTCCATCTCTTTCTCTTTCTCTTCACTGGGTCTGCTCGTGGCTGGCTGCACATACCGTGGCACCGTTGCTGTCGCTGTTGCTGGCTAGCTCCCCTTCTTTGTCTCTCTTTCACTCAGTCTCTCTCTTTTTCTCTCTGGTATGGTGGGTCGTGGGGCTGGGGTTTAATAACCCCCTTTGCCCGCGTGCTCTTGCCCGAGAAACGAAAAGGGGCTTAGCTCATTTTTAGTCCCTTTCTCCTTTTTTTTGTTTCATTTGGGCTCAATTTAAACAACAATTTGATTCCTGGTCCCAAATTCATAAATGCATAGTCTAGGCTTAGGTTGAAACGTTCTAAGACCAGCGTCCTAACTAAATTCAGGAAACGACTGAATACATCAAATAACGAATTTGAAGGTATTAGTTCACATCAGCTCAAAAAGTTTCTAAATAATTGACGATAATATGAATAATATAAATAGCAATGAAATATTCTTTTTGATAAAGTTATAGGTCACATAAGCACATCAGTAATAATTTAACTCATATAGTTACTGAAAATACAAATTTTATAATGTAGAAAGCAAGACAATCAGTTTAACGTAAAATAAAGAATTTGGGTCTTACATTCTTCCCCCCTTAAGAGAAGCTTGTCCTCGAAATTCTAAACTTCACAGTTCAAGTAAACACAAGATGCACACGCACATCATATGATCTACATGGTGGGATTCCAAAAAGGTTTCATTTAGCAATCCACTACATCCTTTTAATCAAAAGAAAAAGGCTTTTGGTATCCAGTATCCTCCCTACCAATCCTCTTCAAGCGTCTACTCACTCTATTTAGGCGCTGAGGGCAAATCACATCGAAGAGGGGCAAATGAGTTGGTGTGGAAAACCATATTAAGCTTGTTTTAAAAGGAACGCATGCCTTCAATTTCTTAAACATCATCGGCATTATGACTAACAACTCCATGCATATGCGTCTATGAGTGAGCATCTAATGGTATGACGATTGGGCCTTAACATCTTATGGTTATATACCAGTAGTTTCTTTCTAAAACATAAGTTCAAATCACCTTTAGAATCAAAACAATTAACCTGGAGACTTTTATAACACATTAAAGTAGTAAGGTCATCACATACGCGTCACGTAGCATCACATAGCATAATCTTTAGCATAATGACATCATATAGGCTCAACGACTCAGCATTCTCAGGCCCAAGGATCATAAGCAGCATGAACTCATCTAAACATGTATATAGCAAGTAATTCACAAGACGGAAACATATGCACTGACACTCCTATATTCATATATCGACCCTAGCTGATTTTTAGGTCTGTCATTCATGGCAGCTTATATAGAACATGTCAAGTTCGTATGAAGGCAGTTAACTTAGTCAAGCTCATTCAAAGACATGAAGATATCAGATTACTCTAAGGTAAAATCAATTGATCAGGAAGCTACCACATCACACTAAGGTACCAGAAACATCATATTACGTCACAATTACAATGAAAGAACTTACAGTAACACTTGAATTCACACTGACATCACGTAGAGTCAACAATAGGAGATTAAGAACCACAAGTAGTATGAACTAGCATAACATGCCGATAGGAACAACTTGAGAAGAAAATGCTAAGGCAAGAATATATGTGAATGCCAGTTTCTATGGTCACGTTATCATGCTTCAAATACATGTGCGTAGTTATTCAGCAATATCACGAGATCAGCGAATTCATGGGATGTAAATAATGACTCAAAGGCCATACCATGCTACAAATTACAAGAGTTAAATCATTTAGATGATTAGGTCACATGTCAAAACCAACTCAAGTCAGTGCATTTATTGCACAATTCATTCCTAAAGCACATAACTGTTCAAGAATAACGAACCTGCATAACTATATAAGCTTCAATAGGCTTTAGACTGTATACAAAGCTATGGTTATGTGTTAAAACATTTAGGCTCCCAGTAGTGTCCCACAAAAAGACATTTGGGTGAGTATACATGAGTGCAACCCTCTTTTAAAACCTAGGATTGAAGGTGTGTCTTGAGGTTTGTCCAAATTGTTAGGATTTAGCTACCGATAAGTTGACTATGATGTTAATGGCCTTACACACGTACATTGAGCTGTTGTGACCCGTATTTCTCATGGGATAGGGGTAGGAGGCTTAGGAACTCATGGTACGAAAGGGGCGGTTCAATCTGCTTCAGAAATTCTTGGTTTCACATTTGATGCTAAAGCTTGCGAAGTGTTGGAAAGGTATGGATCGTCTCCTCAAGAGGTGATGAAGTGATACCTGTGGTATAACAATTCCAAAGTCTGTGAGGTTCTCCCTTTTATCCTCATTCTAGGTGTGTTAGGGTTGATATAGCTAGGACACTATCGTTTTTATAAAAAGAATAGCATTCCATGTCCCGATGAGGATAACGCTGAGCCGACTCGTGAGTAAAAGTGGTTACATGATGGGAAATAAGGAAGACTCCTTATGTAAATGATAATTCGGGTTAGGACCTTATATAAGCATTAATGGCACATATACGAAGGCTATGAATAACGTTTAGGCAACAACTAAATTGATGCTATCGCAATCACCTATATTGACGTGCACATGTACAAAGTTCCCACATAGTTCCTTTAGTAAATGAGAAATTATGTAAAAAGGGGAATCACTTAAACGGACTTTTAGTCAAGAAAACAATCTTTAATTACTTATTAACAACTTATCATGAACACATCAAGCAATGAATGCATATTGATATGTCGGTATTCGAAACATCAATGTGAAACAAATGCAAGTCTTCAGACGCAATAGTGGGGCCTAACCAAATAATTAGAACGGTCTTTAATGTGAAAGAAAAACCTTAACTCACTACTTAAGAAGGGTCTTAACTTTTAAAGCCTCTATGTTTTAAAAGGAGGATGGTTTAACTGCTTCTAGCTCTTTTCTAACCAACCATTGAGTGCATTTGCTCACTCTATTATTGGGCCCGAGGAGCAAATTGTACTTAGGGGGCAAGAATGAGCTTGGAGTTAAAACATTCTTAGTTGTTTGAGTTCAAACCACATGCACTTGAAACTTTTGATTCAAATTGCCAAGGTGTACAAGCAAAATAACTTTCGATTGAACTAATACTTAACTTGTTCACGAGAATACAAGTAACTCATGCCACACCCTAGCAAATAGTTCATTCATTCAATTAATGAGCTCAACCAAGCCGCACCTAACTAATTAAATACACCAATATTCACATAAAACTCACATTTGCACACCTAAGCAGGCATGTATCACATCATCATAAATGCGTTCCTAGCTAACTATATGAAATGCAAGACTCAGGTCACGACCTGTGGTTGCAGGATCTTGCTCTGGTACCAACTTGTAACACCCCCAACCTCTAGGGCCAGGAGTATTATGTTTTATTAAATTCTACTTAACTTTTGGGGTGA
Source organism: Carnegiea gigantea (assembly GCA_029747015.1). Taxonomy (NCBI): domain Eukaryota; kingdom Viridiplantae; phylum Streptophyta; class Magnoliopsida; order Caryophyllales; family Cactaceae; genus Carnegiea; species Carnegiea gigantea. The sequence goes on along the minus strand of JAKOGI010000105.1, from coordinate 148,555 downwards.
AGCGGGCAGAGTTTTCCCTAAAAACTGACCATTTCATAGGCTAAAAGCCTTATCATAAATGCTTGCGTTAAATAGGAACATATAAAATTCTAAAATAAGCTCAACGGCTACACACTGGAGTTCATAACTCAACGAGCAACTCGCTTGGAGTACAACAAACAGTATAGCTCATTAATAAATGAGAAATGAAAGATACAACTCAATAGTTCACACGACCGGAGCACTGGGGCTTACATCCCAAAACATAACTAACTTCAGCTAAAAAGACAATTGACAAATTAGATGGTTGGCTCACATGGCCATACGAAGCGACTCCTAAACTGAATGCACTACATGAACTGGAGTACTTGTTTACATACATTTAAAAACTAAGAATACAATCTATAACATCAATAAACAGCAAGACCACTTCACTGTGGGCGCATTTGACTCCCCTTTAAGCAAGGGCAAACTTCCATTTCGGCATAACTGAATCGACTTCTGCCTGTCACAAAGAAAACCTGGGGAAAAAGCAGAAAAAGTAATGGGATGAGGAACCACACGCTCAGTGATTGTTTCCCAACTCCTTAAAACTAAAACTGTTGCAGGTAATAATACCTTTAATAGTCGCATATCACATATTAATGTATTACTATCATATTAGGAAATCATAGTCCCCAAGGATGGATTATTACCCATAATTTTCATTGTAGCCACTCAAACTCATTTCTAGGTCTCTAAATGACCAAATTTCCTTACTAGCAGGCACTCAGGCACGTAAACAAGCAACAAGAACTATGCACTGAACTTTCTTTCTTAGGTTATGCAGATTCAAAGTCAAATGTTTGATTCATGGCAGGGATATAGCCATGCCTTACTTGAAATTTCATTCAAACACTCATTTATAAAAGAAGCACAGGATATGCACAGAGATCTTCCTTTCTTTTTCTGAACGACAGAGAATTTCGTTAATTCCCAACTACAGGCTATGTGGTACAATACGTTATCTATGCCTTGTCTATCCAATTCACTTATACGAGACGCTTAAATACATGGAGTGGAGATTATGCAAGAAACTTTCCTTCACAAAATACGCACATTTAAATTTATATGCTCTATGTATAACAAGGATAAAGCCATGATTTACTTAGAGTTTCATTCATACTGTACTTATGTTGAGTTCGTGAGTATACAATCACAAGAGGTTGTTCTCAAATGACAAACACCCTGATAGCTTGTTTGCACGGGGTGTTCTCAAATATTGCAGATACGAAAATCACCAAGATAAATGCGGAAAATAAAGCACACACAATTTTTACGTGGAAAACACCTCTAGCCCAACTGAGGTGTGAAAAACCACGACCTACCTCGTGTAGGATTTAACCACTTTCACTAACGGGCTTCACACGTTACAAATGTAACACACCTTGTTACAACTTGCAACCACGTAACCTTCTTCCCAAAGACAGGTTACACCACGTCCAACCTTCGCAAGATTAGACACGTCCAAGTCCACACGACTAGGACACACTCACTCACTTTTCTGATTCAAGATCAGGGTTACAAACACCTTACAGGGGGTGCTTCTTACTAAGCAGATGTAAGGTACAATGAAGATCCTATTATGCCAATGGTATGAAAACTCAAAATCAAACACAGCTTGTCACGGTTTGCTTTTCAGAATGAAGCTCAAGAATCTTTGAGTGTAAACCGAGTTTTCTGATTTTCCTGGATTTTCAAAAGGCTGTGTTTATGCAAATTCAAACCGAGTTTTCTATCTCTCTGTTTTTCGAGTGTTTTGAATATCTGTATATATCTGTCTATGTGTATGTGCTGGGAGAGAAAAAGCTGAGGCTTTTAAACAAAAAACCAACGGTCATAAACCACAGAATCAGCTAAGTATGGAAATTGTTTTGCAAAATTATCCAACGGCTAATGATTAATTTATCCCAAAATATAAGGGATTTTGTTATCTTAAAAGATAACCCTTATCTTCCCATAACCGTGAAGAGGTTTAAAGAGATTTTCAGCTTTTACCAAATCCGAAAATATAGTCAAAGGAAATTTTTTCCTTTAAGTTTTGGCAAATCTCCAAAACTTATTTTCGAAATTCTCCCAAAATATTTTCAGGAAATATCCTTTCCAGAGAAATAACAGTTTTGAAATTCAAGGAAAGTATTCTAGAGATCTTGGCCAACCAAAATGAATTTTTCAAAAAAAAAAAAATCGGGTATGGCCACTGCAGTTCAGAAACACCCTAGGCACCCTGTTTGCAGGGTTGTTCGCAACTGGTGTTCTGAAACACTTAGCGCAAGTACCGATTCAAGAAGTGTTTAAAAATGATGTTTTCAATATTGGCATATTAACAAGAGTCTAATTAAATAAAACCTATATACCCAAGACTTCTTGTTTTGAACCAGTCATCTTGTCCGAGATTTGTAGAGCTGCTGTGAACACCAAGGCCACCTTGTTTGCTGGGGTTGTTCTTTGCATTGCTAGAGTTCAGGAACACGCTTTACAATCAACTGTCGAGATGGTGTTCTTGACTTAATATAGAATCACCAAGTAAAACCTGTCTAGAAGACATTCTCACATGTAGCAAACCAGTTAATACAATAAAGATCACAAACACCAGTTAGGCCTGTTTGGAGATCGTGTTCGGAGCAACATTACTTGGACAGATTTTTACACTTGGATTTGTTATCATCAAAACTAAATATAATAACACAACAAATTCCCCCTTTTTGATGATGACAAACCAAGTGACCATATTGACAAAAAATGAATGAATGCTGATAGGGATAAGTCAATGCTAAGGTCCACTCGTCAATAGGACTACTTCCCCCTTTTGGCATCATTAAAAAGCATAAACAACATTATGAATGCAAGAAAAGAAGTAAATAGCAGAAGTTGCAAGAGGCAGTAATAAAGGGATATTGCATTAAAAACCTTACAAATGCCAAAAACGAAAGTAAGGAAGGAGGAGACTAGAGAACAGCCTAGACAATCAGGGAGCAGGGGGTGGTTGCGTTTGCAGAGGAGGGATGCTAGGGGCAAGAGTGGAGAGAAGTGCAAGCAAATCTTCGTGGCATTTGGCCGAGAGAGCTCGTTCCTCAGCAAGAGCAGCCTTGACAGCTGAGAGCTCATCTTTGAGGCGAGCATTGTCCTCAAGAACAGCCTCAACCTTGACGGAAGGTTGTCCAGAAACAGGTGGTCGAGGTGGTCGACGACCCTGTTTGGAGACTGACCCTTCGCCAACCTCATAGCCACACCCTAGTAGGATGTCAACGCCAATTTCATCAATGATTTGGGCGCGCACTCTTCGTGTGAGCACGATTCCAAAGTACTCAAGCACCCTTGTCAACAAAAACCCATAGCCAAGATCATGTGCCCGGGTGGTGTTCGCAATTCGCTCTATGTGGCGAATCATGATTGCAGGGAGGTTTACTGGTTCCTCCCGATCCAGTAGGTCCACCAGACATTGATCAAAGGCATCTGCTGAGTTTCGCCCTTGACCTCGCGGGATTATGTTCTTGATGGTGAACATAAACAGTAGTTGGTGTAGGGAGGTCATTTCACCCTTCTTAACCGAGAGGGGTGTTCTCAGGCCCTGTTTTTGACTAAGGCGTTTGGACACCTCTAAGAGCCTGGCTGTTTCCAGGGCCGTTTTGTCTTCCCTCACATACACAGCAAATCCACGAGAGGGGATGCCCAGAATATCACTCAGGGTGGCTTCATCAAAGGAAAAATGACACGCATTGACAGCACTTGTCACCACCCCATTTGTGACAGAGCAGTTGGCATAGAATTCAGCCAACTCGGGCACAGAACACCCTTGCTGGGTGTTTGCAAACAACTCAAGCCAGCCTTGGGCTCGAAGCTTGTTCAAGAACACCCCCAGACCCTGTTCCTCGAAAAAGCTTACATTCACTACCTTCCCCCTGACGACATTGCGCTTCAGCAACTGCGCATGTTTGTCAGACATAGGAGAGGGAGTGAACTGCTTTGGGCGTTTAAGGACAGGAACAGAGGTGGTAGTTTCTGGTAGGGGGGCTGTTCTGGGCTTTCGCTTGAGGGGTGTTTTGGCAGGAGAGGGCTTCACAGTAGGTTTATTGGTCGGTTTTGGAGGAGATTGTTCTTCAGAGGACTCGGAAAACACCGGTGTCCCCTGTTTGAAGGTGGTGTTCTCAGAGTCAGAACTCGAGAACCCTTCAGAAGAAGAAGAAATCTCCTCGATGATAGGAGTAGAGGGTTTGGAGGTACGAGGAGCGGATTGAAAAGCGATTCTCGCAGACTTGCGAGAGGGCTTAGAGGATTGAGGAGAAGAGGGAGTTTGTGAGGGTTGAGACCTTGGTTGTGGCCTTGTTCTTGGCGTTCTACTACGCCTAGCCACGATTTCACCCTCTTCCTTTTCTCTCCAGTTCGAGCGACCGGAGTGGGGGTTTCAGCCTCAGGGAGAGAATTCTTCTCGAGACTCTCCTCGGACGACTCATTCGACTTCCCTTGGAAGTCAACAGGCAGATCCTCCACAACCACACCTTCGACAGAGGCAGCCCCTGTTTCTGTCGCGGTGTCAGAGAAACAGGGCTCAAAATTAAACCCTTCAGGGGTTTCCAAGAATTGTTCTTGAGACCCCGACTTTGTTCCCTCTGACTCAACTGAAATGGGACAAGCAATTGCCCCTACGAGAAACACCAATTCCCTTCCACATTCAAAGGGAATATCATCCATCCCCATTCCTACTGATTTTAGAGACAAGCGATTCAGAAATTGGAAAGGCTTGTAAAGAATTGGGCGAGAAGGAGCAGGAATTGAGGAAGAAAGAACGAGGGCTTTTGATTGAAGAGTGTTGTTGGAAGCCATTGTTGCTAGAGGAGAGAGATTAGGGTTTAAGGAGTTTGCAGGATGTTCGGTTTTTGCTTGAGGGCAAGACGAACGATAGTACTAAGAGCAGGGCATAAAAAGAGAGAGAGAGAGAGAGAGAGCAGCCGAATCTTTGAGAAGATCTCTTGAATTGCAACGGGTAGGAGCAATAACATCTTGTGCCTTGGGAAGGAAAGCAAACACACTGAGCAACCAAGGGGCGTACCTGTTCTCTGTACTATGCCACCGAGCAACCAAGGGGCGTACCTGTTCTCTATATTATACCTGTTCTTTGCCGTCTGATCTGATTCGACTGAATGGCATTAAGACGGCTCCAGTACATCCCCTTATGCTGTACTAAGTAGATAAGAGACAAAAAAAAAAAATGCATGCAATACGGGCATATGCAATCACATCCGTTATTAATAAAATTTGCAAACAGGGGGAGAGAACAGGGTGTAAAGGTTGATCTTACCAAACCCAGTTCATGTTCTGGAAACAGGTATCTCAGGGTGTTCTCACCAACCCTAGTTCCAGTCTATTTCTCTCAAAAAGGTCTCTAGCTAGTGCCTTAGTGAATATATCAGCAATCTGACTTTCTGTTGAGCAAAAATTCATAGAGATTAAACCCTTTTCAACATTATCTCTCAAGAAATGATGTCGAATGTCAATATGCTTTGTTCTTTTATGTTGACATGGATTTTTGGCAATATTAATTGCACTTGTGTTATCATAAAAAATAGGAATGCATCCAATGTCAACACAAAAGTCCTTAAGCTGTTGCCTTATCCACAACAGTTGAGCACAACATGAAGCTGCTACAACATATTCAGCATCAGCATATCCAACAAGATCAAAATTGCAACCTTTAGGATACCATAGAGCTAAATTGGGTGTATATTTCAAATACCTTAGTATCCGTTTAACAGCCTTAAGATGAGTTTCTTTAGGATTAGACTGAAAACGGACACATAAACCAACACTAAAAACAATATCAGATCTACTAGCGGTTAGGTATAAGAGTGACCCAATCATACCCCGATAGAGTTTCTCCTCAACTGAGGGACTCCCATCATCCATAACCAACTTGGTTGAAGGAGAAATAGGAGTGTCTATGGGTTTGGCCGACTCCATCCCAAAACGCTTAAGTAATTCCTTGATATACTTTTGCTGATGGATCATGGTGCCGTTTGGAGTTTGCTTAATTTGTAAGCCTATGAAAAAATTAAGCTCACCCATCATGCTCATCTCAAACTCACTCCTCATCATATTTGAAAATTCATTGCATAAATCATGATGAGTTGCACCAAATATGATGTCATCAACATATATTTGGACAATAAAAAAATGTTCCCCCTTAGATTTTAGAAACAAGGTATTGTCTACCTTGCCTCTTCTAAAATCATTTTCAAGTAAAAAACTTGACAACCGTTCATACCAAGCTCTTGGAGCTTGGTTTAAACCATAAAGTGCCTTGTCAAGTTTAAAAACATGATTTGGAAAATCACCATTTTCAAAACCAGGGGGTTGTTTGACATACACCTCTTCTTTAAGGTATCCGTTTAGGAATGCACTTTTAACATCCATTTGATATAACTTGATTTCCATATGAGCTGCAAAGGCTATTAAAATTCGAATAGCCTCAATTCTAGCAACTGGTGCAAAGGTTTCTTCGTAATTGATCCCTTCTTCTTGATTGTATCCTTGTACAACCAGCCGTGCCTTGTTCCTAGTGACTGTTCCTGACTCATCAGTTTGTTTCGGAACACCCACTTGGTTCCAATGATTGTTCTCTCTGCAGGTTTAGGTACAAGGTGCCATACCTTGTCTCTTTCAAATTGATGAAGCTCTTCTTGCATAGCCGTGATCCAATCTGAATCTGCAAGAGCTTCATTCACACTTTTTGGCTCAATGTTAGAAAGAAAAGCATAGAAAGCACAAAAATTCTTTAGCTCAGATCTAGTTTGCACTCCAGTATTAATATCTGACAAGATTTGATCAAGAGGATGCGAACTATGGTGCTTCCATGGTCGTGGAGTAAGAGGATCCACAGACACATGCTCTGTTCTAACTGAAATGTGTGTAGGATCAGGTTCAAGAACACCTCCTAATCCTGTTTCTGCACCTGTTTGTAACCTTATTCATGAAGAACATGGTTCCGAACAGGGTTCAGCGGTGTTTTCCCCTGTTTGGTGTTCACCTTGCCTCGTGTTCTGAGGAACACCTTCAGGAGTTGTTTTCTCCATGGTGTTCTTACCTCATTTATCTTGGAGCAACACTTCTTTTCGAGCAAGACCTAATTCAAGTTCATCTTCCTGTGCATCATTCTCACTCAACACGTTAGATTCATTAAAAAGCACATGCACACTTTCCTCAACACACAAGGTTCTTTTGTTAAAGACTTTGTATGCCTTGCTGTGAGAAGAATAGCCAAGAAGTATTGCCTCATCACTTCCTTAGATCAAACTTTCCTAAGGCATCCTTCCCATTATTATGCACAAAACACTTACAACCAAATGTCCTTAGGTGCGTAATATTGGGTTTTCTGCCTTTGAAAAGTTCATAAGGAGTTTTATTCAACATAGGTCTGATCATGCATCTATTTATAATGTAACATGAGGTGTTCAATGCTTCTGCCCAGAAATACCTAGGAAGACCACTAGCAATAAGCATTGTTCTAGTCATATCTTCCAGGGTGCGATTTTCGCACTCAACCACCCCATTTTGTTGGGGTGTTCTTGGAGCTGAGAAGTTATGATCAACACCATGTTCATTACAATAGTTGATAAAACTTGCATTTTCAAACTCAGTTCCATGATCAGATCTCAAGCTAATTAAAGAGTGTCCTACTCTCTTTTCAACCTTTTTGAGAAAGGCAATAAAATTCTCAAAGGTTTCATCTTTGGATGCCAAAAACAAGGTCCAAGTAAATCGAGAGTAATCATCCACTACAACAAGCACATACTTTTTCCCACCTCTACTGGTTACCCTCATAGGACCACACAAATCAATGTGTAATAATTCTAGAGGTCGAGTAGTGCTTACACACCTTTTCGATTTAAAAGAAGATCTGACGTGTTTGCCTTTTGCACAAGCTTCACATACCTTGTCATCATTAAATTTGATGGAAGGTAGTCCAACAACCAAATCTTTGGAAACAAGTTTGTTTAACAAAGATAGGCTTGCATGACCTAGTCTCTTGTGCCATAGCATTATATCATCATTTAATGCATTTAAACAAGTCAGATTATTTTGGGGAAGAGTGGAAATACAAACTTTATAAACATTTTGACATCGCTTCCCCCTCAACACAACATCTCCTGTGTCGTCATTTACAACCAAGCAACGTGTTCGTGAAAACACCACTAGGTTGTTCTTGTCACACAGTTGGGACACACTTAGCAAATTGTGCTTTAAACCATCAACCAAGTGCACATTATCAATTGAGTGGGAGAGAGTTTTACCAATATTACCTATACCGACAATTGTCCCAGACTTGCCGTTTCCAAATGCTACACTCCCACCATTCAAAGCTGTAAGTGAGAGAAAATTTGATCTTTCTCCAGTCATGTGCCGCGAACACCCACTATCAACATACCACAGCTGCCTGTTTTCAAGGTTGTTTTCTGATCTGTTTGACAGGGTGTTTCTTACCCTGTTTGCTGGGTTGTTTGTGGGATTGTTCTCTCTCACTTCAGCCTGCAAAACAAATCACGGGTTAGTTTTGGGAACCCAGATCCACTTGGGTCCCATTCCTTTAGACATGTAAAGCTCATCTTTTCTAATCCAGATTTGTTTCACATACCTTTCATTCTTTTCATTGGCATGTTTTCTTAAAGGACAAGAATATCGATAGTGATCAGTTTTACCACAATGAAAGCAAACAATGTTTTCAGGTAATCCCACATACTTCCTATGAATTGGGTAAACTGTTCGTTTAGGCTTATACCCAAGTCCCTTTTTGTTTCGACTGTGGTGAGTGTTTAACCAAGCAAGGGCCTGTGAAGATTTGTTCCATCGTTTGTTTGTGCTAAGCTCGGTTTCCAGTTTTTCTTTATTAGCATGCAAACCCTTGTTCTCTTTGAGCAGGGACTCAACCATTCCTTCCACCTCAAAGAGTTTTTCCTCTATTCGAGAGTAATCTCCTTCTTTTATAAAGAGGTTTTCTTTGAGTATATTAACATTTTCATGTAAACCGAGTTTTTCATTTTTAAGAATTTCATTTTCAAGCTCTAGGTCACGAACTTCTCTTTTTAGATCAGCACATGTGTCTATCAAATTATACAGAAGTTCTTCTAAAGTGGCTTTGTTAAGACCATGTACCTTGTTCTTGAGATCTGAGAAGCTGATTGTTGATTCATCATCTGAATCCGAATCACTTTGTGCCATAAGTGCTACGACTCCTTCTTCAGCTTCAGATTCTCCTTCATCCTCAGAGGAATCTCCCCAAGCAGCCAGCATAGCTTTCGAGAATCGCCTGCCCAGATTGTTTATAGGGTGTTTTCGACCCTGTTTTCGAGGGTGTTCAGGCATTTGATCTTCTCGAAGCAGAGGGCAATTCTTGACTAAGTGATCTGGTTTGCCGCACTTGAAACACCCTGTGAGCTGTTCTTTGGAGGTGTTTCTGGACTTGCTGAAGTCTTTTCTTTTGTTGTTTTCCTTGACCTTTTTGAAGAATTTCTTGAATTTTCTGGACATTAGGGCCATTTCTTCATCTTCAAGGTCAGAGTCAGTGTCCTCATGTGCTTTCAAGGCAAGCCCACGATCCTTCTTTTGCTCCTCTCTTTGCTGTGAGTTCTTTCGGAGTTCATAGGTCTGGAGATTACCAATCAACTCGTCGAGGGTGATCTTGTTCATGTCTTTAGCCTCTTGGATGGCTGTTACTTTGGCCTCCCACGTGCGAGGTAAAATTCTGAGGATTTTCCTCACCAACTCTTCAGTGGTGAAAGATCTTCCCAGGGATTTTAACTCGTTCGTGATGTGGGTGAACCGTGTATACATGTCCATCACAGTTTCATGATCACCCATATCAAACAACTCATATTGTCGCATAAGTAGCTCAATTCTAGATTGTTTAACTTGACTCGTACCTTCATGAGCAACTTGCAGAGCATTCCAGATAGCTTGGGCTGATTCACACTCAGAGATGCGAGTGTATTCATCGGGTCCTAGGCCAAAATATAGAAGCTTTTTGGCCTTGGCATTTTTCTCCATTTTCTTGTAGTCCTCGGCATCAAACTCTATGGATTCCTTGGGAACCTTCTTACCATCTTCAAGCACCTTAGTGGGAACAAGGGGCCCGTTCTTGATGAGCATCCATAATTCATAATCTTCTGTCCTGAATATAGTTCTCCATCCTATTCTTCCACCAACTATAATGTTGGCCGTTGAAATAGGGTGGACGAGTAATGGATTGCCCTTCAAGAATTCCTTGTGGGGTACTCATCTTCAGAATCTCTCAAGGTGTTAACCTTTTGTAAGAGAACCTGCTCTGATACCACTTGTTGAATTTGTGAGTATACAACCACAAGAGGGGGGTGAATTGTGGTGTCTGATTTTCGCGTTGTAAATAACAAACACCCTCACAGAGGTTGTTCTCAAATGACAAACACCCTGATAGCTTGTTTGCACGGGGTGTTCTCAAATATTGCAGATGCGAAAATCACCAAGATAAATGCGGAAAATAAAGCACACACAATTTTTACGTGGAAAACACCTCTAGCCCAACTGAGGTGTGAAAAACCACGACCTATCTCGTGTAGGATTTAACCACTTTCACTAACGGGCTTCACACGTTACAAATGTAACACACCTTGTTACAACTTGCAACCATGTAACCTTCTTCCCAAAGACAGGTTACACCACGTCCAACCTTCGCAAGATTAGACACGTCCAAGTCCACACGACTAGGACACACTCACTCACTTTTCTGATTCAAGATCAGGGTTACAAACACCTTACAGGGGGTGCTTCTCACTAAGCAGATGTAAGGTACAATGAAGATCCTATTATGCCAATGGTATGAAAACTCAAAATCAAACACAGCTTGTCACGGTTTGCTTTTCAGAATGAAGCTCAAGAATCTTTGAGTGTAAACCGAATTTTCTGATTTTCCTGGATTCTCAAAAGGCTGTGTTTATGCAAATTCAAACCGAGTTTTCTATCTCTCTGTTTTTCGAGTGTTTTGAATATCTGTATATATCTGTCTATGTGTATGTGCTGGGAGAGAAAAAGCTGAGGCTTTTAAACAAAAAAACCAACGGTCATAAACCACAGAATCAGCTAAGTATGGAAATTGTTTTGCAAAATTATCCAACGACTAATGATTAATTTATCCCAAAATATAAGGGATTTTGTTATCTTAAAAGATAACCCTTATCTTCCCATAGCCGTGAAGAGGTTTAAAGAGATTTTCAGCTTTTACCAAATCCGAAAATATAGTCAAAGGAAAATTTTTTTCCTTTAAGTTTTGGCAAATCTCCAAAACTTATTTTCGAAATTCTCCAAAATATTTTCAGGAAATATCCTTTCCAGAGAAATAGCAGTTTTGAAATTCAAAGAAAGTATTCTAGAGATCTTGGCCAACCAAAATGAATTTTTCAAAAATAATCGGGTATGGCCACTGCAGTTCAGAAACACCCTAGGCACCCTGTTCGCAGGGTTGTTCGCAACTGGTGTTCTGAAGCACTTAGCGCAAGTACCGATTCAAGAAGTGTTTAAAAATGATGTTTTCAATATTGGCATATTAACAAGAGTCTAATTAAATAAAACCTATATACCCAAGACTTCTTGTTTTGAACCAGTCATCTTGTCCGAGATTTGTAGAGCTGCTGTGAACACCAAGGCCACCTTGTTTGCTGGGGTTGTTCTTTGCATTGCTAGAGTTCAGGAACACGCTTTACAATCAACTGTCGAGATGGTGTTCTTGACTTAATATAGAATCACCAAGTAAAACCTGTCTAGAAGACATTCTCACATGTAGCAAACCAATTAATATAATAAAGATCACAAACACCAGTTAGGCCTGTTTGGAGATCGTGTTCGGAGCAACATTACTTGGACAGATTTTTACACTTGGATTTGTCATCATCAAAACTAAATATAATAACACAACAACTTAGAATTTTAATCACAAGATATGCACAAGAATCTTTCTTTCTTTCTTCTAAAAACCCTTAGCCTTTTGAGGCTCATAAAAACTCTTTTATTAGCCTCTTGAGGCTTATATTCTTTAAAAGGAATCTCTTGTATAATGGTCCCCTAATGACCCTTAAAACTATTCGAATCTCATTCCATATGGCCTCTTAATGGCCCTTAAAAGCTTTCTTTCTTTCTGAAATACTTAAAATAGCGAAATGCTGACTGCTTTCCTTACTTATTAGGAAAATACTCTGCGTATGAGATCATCATAATACATTGGTTGGGTGAGATCTATTCTCAACCCATAGTGATACTATGGCTCACGCTAAGCTCTTACTACCAGGATGTCAACTAAATTGGACCCTAACCCTCGTTAGGGTCTACCGGGTTACCCACTACTGGGACTATTTCCTAAGCTAGGGATTCCCCCATACAAGCAGGTTCACTCCAATGGGATTTCCCTGTTCCAGCGAGTTCACTCCCATCTTATTGTCCCTAAGCATGATATCTTAGCCAATTTAAAGAGTATGGCCATAGCGGCTAATAAGTTTTTCTCTTGCAGCAAAATCATTGCTCATACAATAGACTCCATTTGGAAACTCCTTAGGGATTCCCCCACTCTAGCAGATTCACTCCCAAAACTGTACTCATATAGTTAAAAATAGGCAATCATTTGCTAATAGTTATGGCTACTATTATTTCAAACCATGGAAAATCTTCTTTATCAAAATTTCACCTCAGACGCATAATGAAACTTAAAGACATGATGGCAAGTGATTTACAGGTAACACATTCAAACACTTCATAATTCAACTTGGCAGAATAAGCCACACATAACCTCGCAATCCACATGATTGCAGTCAAACACAACCCAGGCTCCCTCCTCACACAGCACCGACCGCAAAGAACCTCAAAACTCTTATCAATTCATCCTTAAGCCATCTAACTACCAACTCGATTTTCAATTCGATAACCATAGTACATTATCACGAAAGTCATATAGAAATGCGTAATAGCGACCTATAACTTAACGAGCGATCAACATCCATCCAGCGGCACATTACGGCATTTATAAACATATACATTTCATTAACTTAAGCAGGGTGCTCAACGAATTAAAAGAACTAATACGGCATGAAACTAACTTGCATTCATAACTCACATTTAGGAAATAAGCATGTCACACTTATGTCATTTTCAAAGCATAACTAACCAACTAAACATGCATCGACTTGAAACATTCTCAAGTCGTTCCAACGACTACTTTTAAGCATGAATGAGCTAACTTAACATTCTTAAGTCGTTTTGAAGTCATTTTCAGGCATGAATTAGTTAACTTAATGGGCATCGATTCGAAACATTCTTAGGTTATTTCGAAGCTACTTTCAAGTATAAAATAACTAAATTAACATGCATTGAATTAAAGTGTTCTTTACTCCCATAATGTCAAATTTTCCAAACATGAAAATCACACATTCTTATCAATTTAAAGGGCATACTTTCTGCCCATCTAAGGAGTTTATTTTGGCCTAATTTAAGCAACATTTCTGGCATAATATACCGTCTAATTAACATGCATCTATTTTGAGGCAATCTTAGGCACAAAAATAAGTTTAACTAGTCTGACTAATTCTAAACTAACATGCATCGATTTAAACTAAATTCAGCTGAAATAGAGTATGCTTAATTAGTCATCACATCCTGATTAATTTGACTAACCCTAGACTAACATGCATCATCACTCAAAGGGCTAAAACCTTTTCGAAATTACTAATAGTTAGAAGGCAAGAAACGCCCACCTAGACTCCAAGCAAAGGACCTGATTTGAGTGATTTTCGGATGGCCATAATCCCGGTTCTGTCCCCTTGCTGTTGTGTTGCTGCTGCTGCTACTGTTGTGGTCGCCGGAACGGGCTCCACCGTCAATGGTGGCAGTCGAGGTGGTGTGGGGCTGAGGCTTTCAAAACCCCAACCCTTGGACCGAGCACCCCAATCTCGCTCTCACTCGATCTCTCTCTCTTTCTCTTCGCCGGGTCCGCGGTTGTGGCTGGCTGCGTACACCGTGGCGCTGTCGCCGGCTAGCTCCCCCTTTTCTCTCTCTTTCGCTCAGCCTCTCTCTTTCTCTCTCTGGTGTGGTGAGTCGTGGGGCTGAGGTTTGAGAACCCCCCTTGCTCGTGTGCTTTTGGTAGAGAAAAGAAAAGGGGCATGGCCACCTTTTAGTCCCTTTCTCCCCTTTTTTTTGTTATTTCATTTGGGCTCAATTGCTACAACAATTCAATTCCTGATCCCAAATTCATAAATGCTCAGTCTAGGCTTAGGTTGAAACGTTCTAAGACCAAGCGCCCTAATTAAATTCGTGAAACGACTAAATAAATCGAATAACGAATTTAAAGGTATGAGTTTACATCAACTCAAAAATTTTCCAAATAATGACGATAATATTACTAATATAAATACTGACAAAATATTATTTTTAATAAAATCATCGCTCACATAAGCACATCAGTAATAATTTAACTCATATAGTTACTGAAAATACAAATTTTGTAACATAGAAAGCAAGACAGTCAGCTTAACATAAAATAAAGAATGCGGGTTTTATAGTTTTGTGAGCTAAGTATTGTCAAGGTAGATGTGACATGCAGATGTTTACACCTCAAGATGCTTCAAATGTCTAACGTGGAATTGTACAAAATTTTAAGTTTGTTGAAAAGGGTGCTAGGATGGAATTTGGTAATGGGAGAAGCACCCCTTTTTGGTCTTACAAACAAGTTTTAAATCAACCTTTGCACCTGCTTGCTATTGATGATATTCCCCCTGACATCATTAATTACTCTATTGCTAATCTCTAGGAAGAAAATCAGGGCTGGAGATTGGACCCTCTTGCGACTCTTCTTCCAAGCTTTGTGGTTGAGGTTGCGGCATCCAGTCTAGGGAAGACAAAGTGATTCAACTAGTATGTGATACTTCCAATTATGGGGATTTTATTATGAAATCAGTACTACCTTTCATGAAGGAAGACAATCAGCAGATGCGTAAACCTTTTTGGCACCTAATTCAGTGCTCGCACGCACCACAATGATTAAGGTTTTTCCTTTGGCTCTAATCACATGAGCCATTGATGGCCAATGTCAATAGACATCATTGAGACCTAGTTGTGAATTCGTGGTGCATTCACCATCTATGTATAGATTACAACTCAAGTATTGGGAGATTACCCCCAAGTTCGTATAGTTTAGTTGCAACTTGTGCTCCTAGAAATTATTAAGATGACTTCTTTGGACTGGATTTTAAAGCTGGTTAGTTCACAATCTTGACCGTTCTAAGAGCTAAAGGGTAATCAGATCATATGTTCGCTATGGCAGCATGGTGGTTCTGGAGGTGGAGGAACAAGGCATGCTTTGAAGACGTGAATTTTTCTTCTGTTAATCATGTGCCTTCCATTAACTGTAAAACCAAAGACGTTTGTGAAGCCTTAGATCTAGGACTGTAAAACAATGAGCCACTAAGAGTTAAGGCCTTCATTAGGTGGATTTCCTCCTTGGTGTAATGGGTAAAGTTCAATGTGGATGGGGCTCCCATGACAAGCTAGGAAACGTAGGTGAGGTAGTGTGATTCAAAACCATTTGTGTAACTAGGTCAAGGGATTTAGAGCCAATTGTGAACTTCGTGCCTCTGTTAGGACAGAACTCTTGGCTCTCCTTCATGTGTTGTGTATGGTTTGCAAAGCAGGCATAAAAAAGTGGTGATTAACATGGATTCACAAGTCATCATGAACAAATTCGAGCCCTAGTTCACCAACATCAGCCATACTATTTTTTACTGAGGGAGTGTCAGCACTTCATACATGACCGGGGATGGGAGATTTCTATTGAGCATTATTACTGAGAGGCCAGCCAAGTTGCGGATCATCTTGTAAATATTGTTGTTGTTCGAAATTCCCCACTTGTTATTTTTTATTCTCTGCCTGTTTAAGTTAGGCCTTTGTGGCCAAAGACATACATGTTGTTAATCCATCACGCTTTGTGTGTGTTGAATAAATTTTGGGGGCCTGTCCCTCCTTTCAAACCAAAAAAAAAGGTTTAACTTGATATTGATGAGATGGTGGCTCAGACAAAATTAAGGATTAGAGAGGACATTGAAACATCATTGGTTAATCTTAATTAGTTAGCAAGGATACTATAGCACCTAGAGTACAAGATTATCATATTTTAAATGCAGGATCTACACCTTCTATGTTTTTTTTTACTGCGTCTTGCATTTTTTTGGTTTTCCATTCAAGGATTTCTAAAATATTGTTGTCATGAACTAATTCATTATCAATCTTTGTCATCTAAAGTCAACTTTCATTCAATTTTGTAAGAAATAAATTCAACATCTAAAGTTTCCTTACTCTTTTATGTTTGTTACAAGTGACATATGTCACATGTAGTATTTTTTTCGTGGCACAAGTAATCATTTGCCACAAGAATTTCTACTCATGGCATATTATTACCACGAGTGGTATCTACTCGTGGCTTAATTTTTTTTCTGCCAAATTAATTTCTACTCGTGGCATATTACTGCCATGATTTTCTCATGGCATAAATTATTATTCCCACAAAAATTTGGATTCATAGCATATTTTTTATTTCATATAAATGCATGTGCATCGGGAAAAAAAAATTATAGCAAGATTAAAAAACTGCCATGATTTTTATGTTCCCATAGCATAATTCATGTTACCAGTGACAATTTCTAGTAGTGTGCCTAAAACGTGCAACTGCAATAAAGGTATATAATCATCGTAAATTAAACCTTTTCATTAAAACATAACCCTTATTTCTTTTCTCTCCTTTTTATATAAAAAACAAGTCGTCAGCCCCGAGACAACCAAAACTTGCTATTAAATTCAATTCATAAGCATTGCTATCGGATTGAGCAACAACAACAACTCCTACACCCTCCCTAATCCTTCCTTTTTGTTTTTCCCTCTTTTTAGTTACAATAGTTCTAAATTCAAGCAAATGTAACTACTATTAATAGAGGACTAAGGCTACTTGTGTAATTTAACTTGTATTCTTCTATTATATATACGAGTGTCTAGATCCCATATGGGTGGGCTGTATATTCTAAAGCCACACATGATATCAGAGTCACTTATCCGAATATCCTAGACAACACACACAAAAAGGCCCAAATATGTCTTTTTAAGGTTTACATGACATCCAAAATGGAGGGTAAACATCCTTTATCGATAAAATAGACACCGCTAAAGACATCTACCATTGGTGAGGTTATCAACCCTTCTCTTCTGCCCAGTTTTTGGTTCCCACCAAAACCACCTCCTCATTCAGTCTTATCTTTGTCAGTTTCAACATCTACTTCTTCGGTGCTCTTTTTATCTCCCATAAGCAAGTCCACTCTTTTTCTTCCTTGAGTATCCCGCCCGCTGTATAATGGTGTGCCACTATTTGGTATTCCTTTAATGTTTAGCTATGAGCAGTATGTAAGTGACAGGCTTCCCTTATCTCACACCAATGATCCTTCCTGGATGCTAGCTCACACACTTCACTCAGGCTCTCATCTATCAACTCTAGTCTCTAGACTATCATTGTTAAGACTTCTATTGCAATAATCTTAGAAAAGGTTGACAATTTTTTCTCTTGGAGGACATAGTTTGTCTCCTTTCTTGTGATGCATAAACTTCACAATTTCATGGATGGTTTGATTTCCAGCTCTTGTTTGTTGTCAATCTGCGTTCCAATGTCGAACAATAAAACCCAGCTTGTTCCCATTGGCTTTGGTTAGATTAATTAGTGCCTAACTTTTTACGAACCTCAAAACACCCTGACTAGGGTTCATGACTTACCCCATTGTGTCCCTATCTTGCAATTCTTGGGAACTCAGTTTAACATTATGAGTTTAGCTCGAGCCACGGATTTGAAATGCCTTCTTATAAACTTTGACAAGCTGAAGGAGCAAACTATGGAACAGTTCCTTCATTGTGTTACTTGCTCTCTTACTGCTATTTATTCATCTATCTATAACATTGACCTTATTCTATACACTCGTAATGCTTACTTTTGATAATGTGCATACCAAGCTCCTGTTTTATAAGTAATGTGTACTCTTTCTCAAGTGTTGTAATTTTATGAGTCTAACCCGTGATGCCTTTGTGGCTGCATCTAGACCACACTGGATGGTGGAAATTCAATGACTAACAGCAATGATAATTTGGGTCGAGGTAAGAACAATTGCGATAATCATGGTTAGAACAATAATGATAATAATAAATTTAAGAACACCAACACCACCAACTCATCTTCTACAGGTTGTGTAATTTATGGTACAATCGATTCATTATTTAATACTTGTGTGCCTCTATTTATATCACTAATTCTTTATCTATAGGTAATGAATCTTTTGAGGGTGTGTTAGGTTCTAGTCCTAGTTATTTGCAAAATTTGTCACTATTTGGGCCATTTAATTGGTGCTTAAATTGGCTATTATCAGCCATGATCCTACAATCCTATCCCCACCATTGCCACTTTTATGCCTGTGGTATCTTGACTCCACTACGACATCTCACGTGATGCCTGACAAAGGTATTTTGACTTCTAAAACTCCTTTTCCCGGGTCAAATAAGGTTCAGGTTCGAGATGGTTGACCATTGTATATCCAATCTATTGGGAGTTTGCACATTCAGACTCATAGTCAATTACTATCCTTTTAACATATCTTATATGTTCTCAAACTTAAACAAAACCTTTTGTTTGTGGGTCACTTGTGTAAGGATAATAACTATCATACATAGTCTAATCATTCTTTTTTTTCTAAAAAGTACAAAACCACAAGTGAGGTCCTTTTACAGAGCTCTTATCATAGTAGTCTTTATCCTATTAGTGTCAGAACCAGTTGAATGATTCCTGCTTAGGCAATAAGCATGATACTAGAGAGGCGTGGCATCAACAGCTTGGTCACAATGGCATTTATGTTTTAGACAGTCTTAGAAAAAGCAATGTTATTCAAAATTTAGTTTTTCGTGATAATTGTGTCACATATCATTTGGCTAAGTCTTAAAAATTGCCTTTTAAATTAATGGATTATTATTATTATTGTTAAACTCTATCATAGATTATTCATTCTAATGTTTCAAAAGCTCCTCTTAATTTCACTCAAAGTTTTAACTTGATGACTATTGTCATTCTGCATGGTTGTATCCTGTGAAATGAAAGCATGAAATGTTTGAGATCTTAAAAAGTTTTTGAAATTTAATCGATAATCGATTTAGCAGTTCCACAAAACTTTTCCATTGCTATAGAGGGCACGCACTTAATGATTATTGGCCCGGTTTAGCTAGTTGAGTCACCTTAAAGGGGTGAATAGGATGATGATCAATATCACAAAATAATCAAAATGAAATATGAAAAGTAAATATAGACAAAACATGATATTTATAGAGGTTCAGCTATGCCTACTTCCTGTACCCATGGGCACCTATCGCCAATGGGATTTTGAACCTTGTTCTTTTACTAGGTTAGTCAATTACACAAACGATTTGCTAATCATATCTAACTCTAGGTGTCTCAATGTATACGTTGTTTATTAACTGTAGTTGGGTAGTTGGCCCTTCGACTAATAACGTCAAGAAAGATAGCAACTAAAAACTACACTTCACTGATAGAGAACAAAGTAAACATATCAATGCATGCTCAAACAATTCTATAATTCCTCCTCTTGATTTGAAATTGTAGTTCTTTTCTTTTCTCTTTTCTCTTTGTTTGTCTATCTCTAAAGTCCAACTTCTTCACTATTTAAAGGCATTGGAAACTAGCCATTGTAATCCATCAAGGAAACTAGCCATTAATAGCCAATAGACAACTATTAGATTCACCATATTTGAAGCCCTTGAATGTTTTGCTTCTTACTTGGTTTCCTATTATGCATCAAAATAGCTAAAAGGCAATGGATGCTCTCCATATGTGTGAGAGCCAATCATCCCAACACAACAGAATAATATTTAACCTAATGGCCAAACTTCAAAATTATATGTTATTGTACTAGCCAAGTATGTAATCATTCATAATCTTGCATAATCAAATGTGAATCATAAAAGATAATATCAGAAAGATTACATATTCGAATTTGAATGCTAAACCACCTCAAAAATATTATGACAACTTATGTAATATCAATTAAGCAATACTAACATGCTAGTATCTGCTTATAATCATAACAAATTTAAACAAAACAAAATGAGCATAGGTCCAAATATAATATGATAAACATACCAATACACCATAATCTTTTTGTCTTCTACAAAAACATATTAATAAACATATTGTGAGCTTACAGGAAGCTAAAAGTGTTCCTTTTTATGGAAGACAAAACCCTATAAAAAATATATCAATACAATTTTGAATGATGCATCATGAAAGCTTAGCATACACTTCTCTCGCTCTTTATACTTCATCAGAAAGGTAGCGCAAAGAGGAAAAAATTTTAAAGTGTGTAGAGAATTATGCCGAACACAGGTAACTCCCTCTTGATAAATAAATGACATATATAGATGCTCCCCCTCAACATATGATGCGCACAAAAATAACATACGGAATTAAACACTAATATCAAAGTCAATCAAATACACCAAACATGTATTGACTTGATATTCTCCTAAGTAACATGTAGATATAACAAGGGATTAATGATGAATGTCATATTTGTATAGGATTTCATGAGTGTTTTGGCGTCATTTTAGGGGATTAGAGTGCTTGATTGTGTGATTTAATTCCCAATTTCTGTTTTATGCTCCGGTTTTATGTTGTTCATGATATTTTGCACAAATTGGCTAAGAGAACCTGAGTGTGTCTACAAAATCGATGAAGAATGATTCAAAGAGGCCACGACAATTGGCCAAAAATCCGCATGAGACGTGGTTTACCTAGGTATATATCATGGATAACCCAGGATAGCATATACAGTCAACCCAGGCTAGCTAGATTTTACAGAATCAACAAGGCAAAGCGAATAGAGGGCACCAAGGTCAGACCGTGGTGGTGCCTATGGTCCGTGGTGGCCCCCTTATTCCGGGATCGCTAAGTTTTCTCATGGTTGTTCAACTTCCTGGAGGTCTTTATGTTTTCGCTACAGTGTATCCACTATAAAAGGGCTGTTGTCAGCCTCATACTAGGCTATCCCATTCAATTCTACCATCTAGTTCGGAATAGGCTCCATTTCTAGCGTGAGGAAGAGCAAGTAAAAGAGGGAGATTCACAAGGAAACGGGATCATGTTTGTAAATTGACGGATTCAAGCACGCATTCGTGCTGGGCAATTCTTTCCCTTCTCTTCTCTTTTCCCCATCTGATTTATTGCTTTCTAGATTGATAGGTTAGATTATGTAATTCATGTTAATTTGTAGTTCTAATTCTTGGATTAACGTTGAACTTATGTTTGCCCATGTTCTTGAATTGATTGTTTGGTGCGCTTTTGAATTATTAGGGTTCATTTCATCAAGTCTGGAGTTTAAATTGCTTGTAAGAAGTTTGATCCCATTCTTGCTTGTATTAGATATCGGGTGAAGTATTGAAATGTGAACTATGATGTTGGAATCACCAGATTTCACTTGATTGTGTGATGTTTTAAGACAAAATTATCAATCAAGAGACCTAAAATGATTATCGTGTGCCTAACGAACCTAGACTAATCAAGAATCCATAAGAATTCACGATTCATTTGATTTGGGTATTTTGCTCCTCCTTGAAAGAGGGTTGTGATATCTCGATTATCGATCTTGAAATTTCCTAATTAAAGATAGAGTGCTTTATCAATTCTTGAATCGGGTAATTCATTGGTTGGCTTAATTCCCTGAATATTTATCCATTAGACTAGACAAAAGATTAATTTAGTTTCAATCCCAAATTTTGATTTGCTTAGCCTATCTTGAGGGATTATAACCTAGTAGATCAACCTAGCCTCTGTGTGGTCGACCTTGATTGCTTCAACGCCACCGTGCGCTTACGACCCCATTAAGTTTTTGGCGCTGTTGCCGGGGACTAGAGTCAAATATTGGGTTTTTTCCGATAGGTTTGACTAAGCACTTTGTTTTTCTTTGAAAAAAAATTAAATCAAAAAAAAGTTGAAAATTAAATAATTTTTAGATAAAAAACAGTGCCAATTTTCCAATTCTTCCAATTCAAGCATGAATCATTTTGGACATATTTTAGGTGTTTACATGCTTTTCTTGCTCAATCTCATTATTGCATAGGTAAATGGGAAAGTTTGGACATCGTTGATGAAGGCATGAATAGTAAAACCTGTGTTCTTTTAGAACATTGGGGTTTTCATGGTAAAAATATTGATGATGCATGGTATTTACTTGAATGAATTTCTTGGGATTCATTTGAGTTTAGAAGGCTAATCTTATTTCTAGATATTCATTCTTTGATACTTGTGCATTTTATGCTAGATCTTTGATAAGTGCTTAAATTGTATATCATTTTAGGATCACTTTGCTGCATTTTTAGAAAAAATTATATGCTTTATGTTATAATTTATACTCCTTTTCCTATTTTACACTCGGGTATGATTCTTTTCTATGTTTTGCAGGTTTCTAAACCATTTGACCCCAGATTTGACCCATAAATGAGTGTATTTTGACTCACCATGGATATCTCTAAGTTGTCACGCCCATGGAAGAAAGAAGAACAGAAGAATACTGAGGCAGTGGACACCACGGTCGGTCCGTGGTGAGTCTCACGGTCTATGGTGTCTCTAGTTCTTGTGAGACTTTTTGTTTTCTTGTAAGCTCTTTAACTCCCTAGTAGTTATTATTCCATTATTACGCGTGGCTATTGATCTTCCAAAATTTTACTATAAAAACGGGAGCTTTCATCCTCACACACACCTGTTATCTCATTTCATACTCCTTTCCTCTTTTCAAGTAGATTAGGATTAGTTTAGGTAAGAGAGAGAGAGAGAGAAATAGAGTTGAAGTGAAGATGTTGCAAGAATTCCATCCCGGCTATGCACGATGGTTCAAGCACGATTTTTGGCTAAGCAATTCTTCCATCTTCTCTTCTCTTTTCTCTTTAGATTTATCATTTTGGAGTAGTTAGTTGTTTATTCTTTGATTACGTGTGAGTAGTGTAATTTTTGTCTATGAATTTAGTAGTTTTTGGAAGTGTATTAGATCATATTTTAGTTTATTCAATTGTGCTTATTTTCATGATTGGTTTGATTTCGTTCCATCAAGTGTTTGATATGTTGTGAGTTGATTTTTGGCCAAACTTTACTTGCATATTTGAAACAATCGAGTGAACATTCGATAAAAAATATTTGGCTATTGGACTGCTCGTCAGAACCTATCATTGCATCGTCTCGAAAGTGGGATTTTCAAGTTGGCAGGGCTTGAATTAAGTAATCAAAAATATTAATCTTGAATTAAGTTAAATTAGCTTGAAAGAGCGACATTTGCTTAATTTAGGCAAATTTAGTTTATTAAGAAAGAATAGACTGAATTTCTATATAGATTATAACTCTTCGAAATTAGCCAATTAGAGAAAATTACATGTTTATCGTTTTTATTCAATTTTCTTTCATAACTACAAAAATTCCTGGGCATTTTTCCTTAATCGATTTAGAATTAGCAAATTTGAAGTTGTTGAATCGAAATCATTTGAATTAGAATTTTGCTTAGCATATCTTGAGGGATTATAACCCAGTAGTTTCACCTGGTCTCTATGGGATCGACCTTGATTTGCTACAACACCACCGTGCACTTACGACTGTATCAAGTTATTGGCATCGTTGCCGAGGACTAGCGTCAAATATTGGGTTTTTCTTGATAGGTTTCACTATGCATTTTGTTTTTCTTTGAAAAAAAAACCAAATAAAAATTGAAAAACAAAAAAAATAAGAAGTTTTGAGAAACAACAATGGTAATTTTCCATTTCTCTCAATTCGAGCATGAATTATTTTTGGAGTTATTTTAAGCAATTAAATGTTTTTCTTGCTCAATGTGGTTATTATGTGGGTAAATGGTTAATATTGGATATGGTTGATGAGGGTGTGAGTAGTAAAACCTGAACTCTTTTAGACTATTGGAGCCTTCATGGTCAAAATGTTGATGATGCATGGTATTTGCTTAAGTGGATTGCTTGGGATTCATTTGAATTTGAGAAGGCTACTATTATTTCTAAATATTTATTTCCTGATCCTCTCGTATTCTATTCTAGATCTTATTATGCTCCTTTTTAGTGTGATTTGTGTAGTTCCTCTGAGCATGGTACTAATTCGTGTCCTTATTATGTATGCTATGCTCAACCTAACTTTGCATCACCTAGAAACAATACCAATGTCATCATGACTTTACATGATTCATCATTTCTTTTAGCTCAGTGCACGGGGCTTTAGGCAGGTGAGCCTTTTGGGGTAGTAACTAAGTTTGATGTTGCTGATGCATGTTTTAAGTCAGAAGATATTTTTGATAAAGTATATGATCTAGTTGAGACTCCTTTGGAGGAGTCACGTGATGTGCTTGTACATGAGGAGTCTCCTAGCCTTAGTTTTCATGTTATTGTTCTCTTCAATCCCCTTGATCATTCCTATGTTTCCCCTATGTGTTCACAACCCTCAATTTCCCCTGAGTATTCTTTAGATGCACCCGTTGATAATCCTAAGATATGTGATTTTAATGTTGCCTTGGGCCATGAGGATAACGAGTTTAATGTGCTTGGTGGGGATGTTGATAATTTTCTTCCCCTCGGTTACTTTAGTGGGTATAATGCCCCACTTGACCCATATTGCATAAGCCTAGAGGACTTGCTTAGGAAAATCACATAGACTGCACTTTAAACCTTTCTATATTTTTTCTATGGGCTTTGATAAGGTTAAGAGGATACTTAATCTTTTTGGTGTGGTTTCAATATTTCCTCTTGCCTTTTATTTTCTGAATTATGGTCCCAAGAGTTTGATAAACTCCTGTGTGCTTTAACAGCATCTGCTTTTATAAGTGGAGTCTTGACATCGTGATGGAATGGCTGATGCTCCATGTGCCCCAGTTATTACGAAGCCACATAGCTTAGGTGCACTCTGCACCTAACCTAGTGAGATTGTTCTCTTTTGTTTTCCCTTTCCTTTCTTTTGCTTTCTTTCCTCTGAATAATAATGCTTTACCTAAGCATGAGGGAAGGGTAGTTTCTATATTTTCTATTTTAGTTTTAGTTTGCATTCTTGTTAGACCATATAATTTTAGGTTTCCTTTTTGTTTGCATTATAGTGTTGCATTTAGTTGCATTTTAGGTTTGTATATAGGATGCATGTGGAGATGGTGAGGATTGGTTTGAGATAACCTCCAATGATGCTTTTGTTTAGGCAAAATACCTTTCATGAGCTTGAGTAAATTTTGATGTGTAATCCCTTTGAGTGCTAAAATTTATGAAGGTTTTATAAATATTTCTTGTTTTGGCTCTTGTCTTGATTAAGAACTTTGTTATCCCTTGGAGTCTTTAGCACTAATGTTTGTACAAAGAGTCATTTTATGAGTTTAATGAGACTTTGGTAGATATCCCGTGAGAGTTTGAACCTTTTTGGACTAATCGTTATATTTAGTCTCATGTTTCTTTCATGTGTGTGACTCCTCCAGGTTGCATCTCTAGAACTTGCCTTGATTCTTGTTCAAAACCACATTAGAATCTGCATATTTGATGATATGATAGAGGCATTTCTTTCTTTGGTCATTTTAACGACATAGCCAAATAGTCTACCCTTATTATACATGTTTTTCCCCTTTGCTAGCCCCTTTGAGCTTATATCTATTTTTGTTGTGATCCCTTCATATTAGCCCTTCGCCAAAAACATATTCCTACCGTTAAGCAAGGTCTATAGAGCATTACTTTATCTATTTAGTGGGTGGTTTTGGGGGTAATTAGGTTTTAAGGTGGCTTTGGTTTGTTGATTTATTGAGGGATTGATGATATTGAAACATTTGCTTTGGTTTCCTCTTGTTTGGGTTGTGTGTGTTTATGTATTTGGTTGTGAGTTGATAGTTAGTGATCCTATGCCTTTCAGTAATGCAATTTTCCTTTCATTTCCCAAAAAAGAAAAAAGAAAAAAAAGAAAAAAAAGGTAAAAGAAGAAAAAGTACAAGAAGAAAGAAATCATGTTGCAAAAAAATTTGATGTGTAATCATGTTCGGAAAAAAAAAGAGAGAAAAAAAAATCGTAGAAAAAAAAAAAGCGAAAGAAAGAAAAACTAAGTCTTCGGCATGGGATACATGCAAAGCTTGTGTTCAACTCATTTCCTGTGTAATTCGTTGGGATATGTTCATTGTATTTTTGAGGTTTAGAGTGTTGATGAACTTCAAGGTTTCTTGATGTTTTGATTAGTTGCTCTTTAGTCACTTGGCTAGTAGCTCCACATTATCCCAAATGCATTTGTCCACTCCTTTCCCTTAACCCTTCTAGCCCACGTTACAACCCTATCAAAGTCCCCTTGATTGTCTTATGCACATTGTATTCTAGTGGTAGAGAATTTGAGTGTCTTATCAAGCATATGGTAGATTGCATCTTTGGAATGAGTCTTGAGTAAACCTATACTATATTTTAAACTCATGAGTGGAAGTGATCCACATTTTTCAAAAGTAAGGTTCTACTAGTCCACTTAGCTCTACTCAATGTCACGTGCTTGCATGATGTACTTTGTGGTTCTTTGGGAGTGATCAAGTTTGATATTGAACTTGTGGTCGTATACTTTTTCGAAAACCTTTTTTTCCTTCTGATATTGAAATGTTTTGTACACTACTTGGGGTTGCCGTTGATTGTTTGCCTATTTTAAAGAGGTTGTTCCGTTGCATCTTCCCTGGTTGGTTTTCTATGGTGTTTGCTTGAGGACAAGCAACAGTTTAAGCATGGGGGAGTTTGATAGGTGCTCAAAGTATATATCATTTTATGATCATTTTGCTGCATTTTTAGCGAAAATTACATGCTTTATGTTATAATTTATACCCCTTTTCCTATTTTATGCTGGGGTATGGTTCTTTTCTGTGTTTTGCAGGTTTCTGAACCATTTGACCCCAAATTTGACCCATAAATGAGTGTATTTTGACTCACCATGGATACCCTTGAGTTGCCACACGCATGGAAGAACGAAGAACAGAAGAATGCCGAGGTAGTGGACACCACAATCGGTCCGTGGTGTGTCCCACAGTCCGTGGTGTCTCTATTTCGTGCAAGGCTTTTTGTTTTCTCACAAGCTCTTCAACTTCTTAGCGGTTCTTATTCCATTATTATGTGTGGCTGTTCGTCTTTCAGAATTTTTCTATAAAAAGGGGAGCTCTCATCCTTATACACACCCCATCATCTCATCTCATACTCTTTTTCTCTCTTCAAATATATTAGGATTACTTTAGATTAGAGAGAGAGATAGGGTTGAAGTGAAGATTTTATAAGGATTCCATCTCAGGTTTGCACAACGGTTCAAGCACGATTTTTGGTGGAGCAATTCTTCTCTCATATCTTCTCTTCTCCTCTTTAGATTTGTCATTTTAGAGTACTTAGCGGTTTAATCTTTGATTATGTGTAAGTAGTTTAATTTTTGTCTAGGAATTTAGTAGTTTTTGGAAGTGTATTAAATCATGTTTTAGTTTATTCAATTGTGCTTATTTTCATGATTGGTTTGATTTTGTTCTATCAAGTGTTTGATATGTCGTGAGTTGAGTTTTGGCCAAAATTTATTGGACACTTGAAACAATTGAGTGACCATTCGAGAGATGACATTTGGTTATTGGACTGCTTGTTAAAACCTATCGTTGCATCGTCTCGAAAGAGAGATTGTCAAGTTGGGAGAACTCAAATTAAGTAATCAAAAATAGTAAACTTGAATTAAGCTAAATTTGCTTGAAAGAGCGACATTTGCTTAATTTAGGCAAATTTGGTTGATTTCGAAAGAATAAACTAAATTTCTACATATATTGCAATTCCTCGAAATTAACCAATTATAGAAAAACACATGTTTATCATTTTGATTTAATTCCCTTTCAAAACTACGAAAATTCCTGGGCATTTTTCCTTAATTGATTTAGAATTAGCAAATTTGAAGTTGTTAAATTGAAATCATTTGAATTATAATTTTGTTTAGCATATCTTGAGGGATTATAACCTGGTAGTTTCACCTGGTCTCTGTGAGATCGACCTTGATTTGCTACAATGCCACCGTGCCCTTACGGCCGTATTAATCTTATTATGCCTCTTTTTGGTATGACTTGTGTAATTCTTCCGACCATTCTACTAATTTATGTCCTTATTATGCATGCTATGCTCAACCTAACTTTGCATCACCTAAGGATAATACTAATGTCGTCTTGACCTTACCTGATTCATCCTTTACGCCAGGTCAGTGCACGAGGCTTGAGGTGGGTGAGCCTTTTGGGGGAGCTACTAGGTTTAGTGTTTTTGATGCATGTTTTTAGTCACAAGATATTTTAGATGCTGTGCATGATCTATATAAGACTCCTTTGGAGGGGTCATGTGATGTGCTTATGCATGAGGAGTCTCCTAGCCTTAGTTTTAATAATATTGTTTTCCCCAATCCCCTTCGTCATTCCCATGTTTCACTTGTTTGTTCATTGCGCTCTCCTTACCCAAGCATCACATAGATGTGCCAATTGGTAAACCTATTATTTGTGATGCTAATGTTGATTTAGGCTATGAATATAACAAGTTTAATGCGCTTGGTGGGAATGTTGATGATTTTGTGTCCCTAGATTACTTTAGGCATGATCCCTCCATTGATCCTTATTGTGTATGCCTAGGAGACTTGCCTAAGAAAATCATGTGGACTACATTCTTTAATCATTCTCATGATTTTTCTAAGGTCATTGATAAAGTTAAGAGGATACTTAATGTCTTTGGTGTGGTTTTCGTTGTTGCCGCCTACCTTTTATTTTCTAAATTATGGTCCCAGGAGTTTGATGAGCTCCTGCATGCTTTAACGGCATCTAATTTTGACGGGCTGAGTCTTGAAGTTGTGATGGAGTGGTTGATGCTCCATTTACCCCATTTGTGAGGAGGCCTTAGCTTAGGTGCACTTAGCACCTAACCAAGTGAGATCATTATGTTTTGTTTCCTTTCCTTTCTCTTACTTTATTTCCTTTGAATAATAATATTTTATCTAAGCATGGGGGAAGGTAGTTTCTATGTTTTCTATTTTGGTAATTAGTTTGCATACTTGTTGGAGCATATAGTTTTAGGTTTCTTTTTGTTTGCATTAGTGTTTTGCATTTAGGTGCATTTAGGTTTGCATATAGGATTGCATGTAGGGATGGTGTGGATTGGATTGAGATGCCTCCAATGATGCTTTTGTTTAGGCAAAATAGCTTTCATGAGCTTGAGTGCCTTTTAATGTGTAATCCCTTATGGTGTGAAAATTTGTGAGGGTCTTGTAAATATTTCTTGTTGGGACCCTTGTCTTGTTTGAGAACTTTGTTATCCCCTAGAGTCGCTAGCACAAATGGTTGTACATGATAATCTTTTAATGAGCTTAATGAGATTTTGTAGATATCCCTTGAGACTTTGAGCCTTATTTCGACTAATCATTATATTTAGTCTCATATTCTTTTCATGTGTGTGACTCTTCCATGTTACATCTCTAGAATTTGCTTTGACTCTTGTTCAAGATCACATTTAGCATGCATGTTTAGGTGACATGATTGAGACATTCTTTGAATTTATAAGCTACATTAACCAAATAGCCACCATTTTTATGATTTATCTCTCGCTACCCCCATTGAGCCCTGGCCTTTCATTTTCTCGTTGCAAACCTATAATATTGAACCTTGGCTGATTGCATGTTCTACCCTTTTTAGCCAAGACTATGGAATTTCATTAGTGATTGGGAGTAGTTGGTAGATACTAATGATGTTGTTGTTGGGTGTGATCTATTTGTATACAATGAGGGATTTATGCGATATATCCCATGGTGTTATTTGGGTTGAATTTTACAGGTTGTTAGAAACTGTGTTGAAAAGTGTGCAATTTCTCTTGTCGTAATCCTTCTCTTATCTAAAAAAATGGAAAAGAGTAAAAAAAAAATAATGTTGAAAGAGGGGGGAAAAAAGAGAAGCGAAAATAATGCTAGGGTTTGCTATAAATTGTACATTTTGATACTTTTTCGCATACCCGACCAACTTGGGGTTATTTTGTGTATTTGAGACGTATTGGTGTTTGGTCTAAGGACTATTTTTTGTGAAAAGTTGGGTGAAGATGATTCATACTCATAGTCTTTGGCTTTAAGCGCTATAAATCCTAACAAATTTATTCCCTTCTTACCTCACTCATATCCTCGTTACAATCCTATCAAAGTCCTCATGATTTTTTAGCAAGCATTACATTTTAGTGGTGGAGAATTTGAGAGCCTTGTGAAGCATATTGTATATTACATCTTTGGAATGAGTCTTGAGTGAACCTATACTATATTTTAAACACATGAGCAGGAGTGAATCGTATTTACCAAAAGTCAAGCTCTATCAGTCCATTTCGCTCTACACAATTCCATGTCCTGGCATAATGTCTTTATGGTTCTTTGGTGTGATCAAGTTTAATATCGAGCTTATGGTCTCGTACGTTTTCAAAATCCTTCTCCTCCTCCTAATTTTGAAACATCTTCTGCGCTATTTGGGGTTGCCATTACTTGCGATTCTTGCTTGTGATATGCTATAACTTGCCTACTACAAGGAGGTTGTTATGTTTCTGAGTCCTAGATGCATCTTCCTTTGTTGGTTTTATCTAGGTTTTGCTTGGGGACAAGAAAAGGTTTAAGCTTCATTAGTGTTTTGGCGTCATTTTAGGGGATTAGAGTCCTTGATTGTGTGATTTAATGCCCATTTTCTATTTTATGCTCGGGTTTCGTGTTGTTGATGATATTTTCAGAAATTGGCTAAGAGAACCTAAGTGTGTCAACAAAATTGATCAAGAATGATTCAAAGAGCCCAAAAAATTGACCAAAAATCTGCAAGAGATATGGTTTACCCGGGTATATATCATGGATCACCCGGGATAGCATATACAGTCAAACTGGGTTAGCTAGATTTTACCAAATCAAAAGAGCAAAGTGATCAGAGGGCACCACCTTCAGATCGTGGTGGTGCCCACGGTACGCGGTGGCCCCCTTTTCCCTAGATCGTTAAGTTTTCTCATTGCTGTTCAACTTCTTAGCGGTTTTTATGTTTTGACTGCAGCATATTCGCTACAAAAGGGCTATTATCAGCCTGATACCAGGCTATTCCATTCAATTCTACCATCTAGTTAAGAATAGGCTCCATTTTTAGAGTGAGGAAGAGCAAGTACAAGAGGGAGATCCGCAAGGAAGCAGGATCGTCTTTACAAATTGACGGATTCAAGCACACATTCGGGCTGAGCAATTCTTTCCCTTCTCTTCTCTTTTCTCCATTAGATTTATTGCTTTCTAGATTGATAGATTATATTATGTAATTCGTGTTAATTTGTAGTTTTAATTCTTGGGATTGACGTTGAATTTGTGTTTGCCCATGTTCTTGAATTGATTGTTTGGTGCGCTTTTGAATTGTTGGAGTTTATTTCATCAAGTCTGGAGTTTGAATTGCCTGTAAGAAGTTTGACCACCTTCTTGCTTGTATTAGACATTAGAAAGGGGGTATGAATAGTGTCCTACACTTGAATACCACATGGACGACTGAAAATTTCCTAAACTATACCAAACATAGTTTTTTTTGCACTATAGATGATTGATACGACTCATTAGATAAGGAAGGTAAGAATTTATTAAGAATGGTGGAAACACCAACATCTATGCTCAAAACATTATATAAGAAAAGTGAAACTGAATTTATAAGAGATAAACATAATTCCGAAGAAAAAGTTAGATAGTGGCAAGGAGCACCGGAACATGAGATATTTGGAAAATTATATTGTTGAATTTATTCAATTTATTACAAAATTACATATAATCAAACTAGTCTTGGTATGTTTCATGACAACTTACCCTATCCTGTCATAATCACTGAAAAGTACATTCTATGAGTTGAAAACGTAGATGTCATTGATACACTTGTACAAGAATCTCATATTTAAGAAAATCAGCTAATGAGCAATGTCTTGATCTAACAAAATCTAAGAAGAAGAGAACTAATTTCTAGCCTATAGGAATACTCCTCATCAAAGAGGAAATGAACATGAGACGAGAAGAAAAAGGAAATCCTACCAGAAAAAGCGTTTTAACATGCGAAGGAGAGAAAAATAAAGAAAAAGTATTATAGCCAGTCAATCTTTAAAATGCAAAGATTTTCAGCAAACTTACCTATTATCCTACATGGAAAAGTAGATGTGATGCCCCTCAATTAAACACGATTCACTATTTGTATTTTCCTTAATAATCCCTCAATTATAATCTGATAAACCTAATGATAGGAGTGTTACCGCCGTCCAAAAAGGACAAGGCTTGAAACATGAGTACCATAAATAACATAGTTAAGCATAACCTCAACCATACACACGCACACATGATCATCCATTCACAATCAAGTGTTAACCAATGTAAGGTTTATAAACTATAGTAAGATAATTCACCATGTAATCTACATCCTCATACACCGAAGAGTTCAAAATACAACTTGAAAGTATGCATATACTGTACCACCGCTGATTCATACAGATTTCCTTACTCAACTTGTTCTTTTCCGCTGCTTTGTTAGCATGAGGGCAATTCTCTAAGCATTTGCCTAAAACAAAACATGAAAAACATTTCAAACTGTGAGCCGAAGCTCAGTACATGTATTCCTGAATTGTTAAATGATTATTGAAATACTAATTGGGCCCGCTTTGTATTTCATCTAAGGTCAAAACAGGGAATGAGATGAATATAAAACTGCATTGCTAATTATTATCTGATAGTGAACCCTTTGATACTGTTACGATCTATAGATAGATGTACACCTGCCAAACCGATCGAGGACATGGGCTGAAGCCGCGCGGGTAACTGAATGGTGAATGCCCTATAGATGATAACTGATGGGATCACTAATTAACTGATAAATCACTGTGTAAACTGATTCATTAACGTACTTACCAAAACATAATAACGTTGACAAATACACTTTGATTTCTAAAGATACAGGCAATGGATGTACCTGAAGTCTTTAAAATGATATTTCACTTGATAATACGTAGGCACAAAGGAAAATGATAGAATAGGCCTCGATTCTGCTAAAGAAATGTAATTATAGGTAAATGTAGTTAGTAAACCATGTCACTGACATAATTTGTAACTTTAATGAAAATTGATTTATTTGAAAAGACTACTACAATTCCAATAATGCAATATAAGACAAGTTAAATTAAAATGAACTGAATTAGTTAGGGTTATTGAACTTGAAATACAATAAATTGAAGCAAAATAGACCAAATGGAAATGATTGAGGTGATAATGAAAAGATTTAAATTGATACAAAAGAAATATGGGTTTCTGATATTTCTGAGATGGATAATGAAAAGTGTGATGCTTCTAAAATGGATAATAGAGGTTCAATGTCATGAGAGGTGTTGTGAGATTCATAAAAGCTTAAATAACCTCAGTTGATCCAATAGACACTAATTTGAGTCAGTACTGAGCCAACTTCTCAAATTTCATTTTCATGCTCACTTAAGTCGGCTTTCAAACCCAAGTAAGCTTCTATACATAATCAAACTTGTTGAACTCACTACACTTTGTAAGTTTCTTGCAATATCCATAATTATATAGAAACTTCTGAAAATATTTCCGAATATCACGATTTCTGTATTCACTCATGTCACCGTTTAATGGCCTGCATTAGAAAAATCCATATGTTTCACTCATGACCTCCAAATAAGATGTAAAACCCCAATATGAAAAGCTCATAATGTCCACTAAAATTTTTATTAGGACACAAAGCACGATTCACATAGTAAGGCCCCCAAAATTAGGGTAGAACACAGACGTGCACAATTTCAGTTTAATCTGCGCAGTCGTAGCAAAACGACCATAACGTTTTCCACAGACCTCGGATTAAGGCGATTCAAAATGCATGTGAAATCTAACTCATTGATCTATCTACACACCAACAATCAAAAATTTTCAATGATCCAATCAATACTAGTTTTTTCATAAAGTCCACTGTTCAAAACTGCTCCCAGTTTCGATGTATACTGCGCAGTCTTCAATAAAGTGGCCATAACTTTGTCCACACAACTCGAAATTTTGTAATTCTAGAGCCTATTTAAAGCTAACTCATCAAGATATCACTTCATTAAAAATCATGAATTTTGGATGTGCTATTTAATACCCGTTTTCTCCCACAGTGACCCCTGTTTCGGGTCTGTATATAGCTCAATCAGCACATTTTTGCAAGCTTTTCTTCACATAACCCCCCCCACTAAATCACTCTTTAATCATCCAAAACCACACCAACACTACCATACTCATTTATAATACTAAAGATTACCAAAATTAAGCCAACCCTCAAAGTTCATCAACCTTGAACACAAAGCTTACGTGATCATGCGTTGATTCATCTTTGCGCATAGCTTATTCAATCCACTCTTAACCAAGCAAGATAAAATATCAAACTAGCACTTAATTGTATTAATAAAACACGATCCACGAATAAATTCATCATAAATCCAAAACTAAACAAGATTAGGCTAGAGTTTTTACCTTACTTTGAGCTTAAAGGAGAGATGGAAGAGGTGGTTGATGTTGAGAGGGTGGTGGCTATGGTGTTGGGCGGCAGGACTGGTGGTTGGTGGCTGCCTGGCTGGCGGCAAAAGGTGGCTGGGCAGAACAGTGGGGAGCAATCGTGGGATGGTGGAGGAAAAGAAGAAGAAAGCCTTAAAGAAGAAGAAGAAAGCCTAGTGATTTTTTTATTTTTTTTTTTTTGTTTGAGTCTTGTTTGATTACTTGGATGACAAACCCTTAAAGAATACTTGGCTGAGATTATCTCTTGCAAAAGGAGCTTCAGCCAATGAAAATTCAATGCACACAATATTACTTAGCCAAGCAAAATGAAGTAGTAGCTTGTTGGGCCGGAATTGGGCCTAAATGAGCTTAGGCCCGAAAAATATACTTTATACGAGTGATTTTTTTTTTAAGCTCGAAATTAAATTTTTGTAATGTCATGAAAAATAATTTAATCTTTTAACCCATAATTATCGAGGCCTAACATCAATTTCTCCGAAAAATTGTTTTCGGTAAATGAAACTTGAATTGCAAAGTGGAGCCCCAAATGAATTCTTCCAACTTGGATGATTAAATGAGATAAATAAATGTAAAAAATTAATAACATAACTTAATTAAATAAATAAACATGATTTAGGGTCGGGCTATTACAGTCTTCCCCCTAAAGAGTTTCGTCCTCGAAACGTATGAACTTCGACAGTCATGCAAGGTGATTTCAAATAAATATGAGTACTTGGCTTTCACTTCTTGCTCAGTTTCCCAAGTAGCTTCTGGGCAGGTATGATTTGCCCAAGGCAATTTGATTTAAGGTATCTGCTTGATACTTAACTGCTTAATCCTGTGATCCAATATCTGAATTGGATGCTCTTGAAACATAAGACCCCCCCAATGACTACAATAGATTTGATTATGACAGCGTGGTCAGGATCTAAAATGTATCGGCTGAATTACGAGGTAAGAAACACGTTATGCACGTGTTTGAGTTATAAAGGCACATCTGGTAGACAAGTTATAGAATTCAACTTTTCCATGAACTTGTACGGTCCAATAGATATTGGCCTCTGTTTAGTTCACACTTTAACCTCCTTATATCCTTAGGTGGCGAAACTTTCTGAAAAATCTTCTCATATATCAGAAATTCTAAGAATCTCATTCTTTTATCAACATAGCTTTTCTGTCGGTTCCAATAATATGTTTTCAAGAGTCTTCTGAGATATGTCCCCTTATTGAATGTTGAAGAAGATCTTTATGACCCAAAAGATGATTTTGTTATCAATGACTGCTGTCATTTTATCCTGATGTTTCATGTAGGATTCTCTGCTAGTGCTATCATAACGTTGACCGCTGGGAGTTTCATACTTTTTTCAAATGCAAATGTTGATCGTAGGTCATGAAGTACTACAGACTCTAACTTAGAAGAGTTGATCCATTGATGTTTTTAGATGCTTTCCCATTCATTTCAGGATGATAAGAACTGCTAAAGTTCAATCTAGTTCTAAAGGCTCTTTGAAGTGTTTGCCAAAACAGGCTTGAAACCTCTGATCTCCATCAGACACTATATCTGAGAGAATTCCATGATAAAATCCACTGAAATTGAATCCCTTTCTCAAGATTTTGCTTTATTCTTTGGAGCTCAGGATCGCTATCCTGATTCACTCTAATTTCCTCCATTAGGGAGGGCCGTAAAATAAGTGCCGGCAATTGAACATTCGCCTTCCTGTGCGACGCTAATTAAATGTCAAAGTCCTCAAGCTCTCCCAAGAGATTCAGTTAAGTAATCACCATCGTAACTAAGGTATGTTGTGCCTTCTTATTCAAGGCATCTGCCACAATATTTCTCTTTTTTTGGTTGACATTAGATCTGCAAGTGGTCATCTTTAAGCAATTTTAATCAATGTCATTGTCTCAGATTGAGCTCCTTCTGAGTGAAGATATACTTCAAACTTTGATGATCAGTATAAATCTCACAAGGTACTCCTTATAAGTAATATTTTCAAATTCTCAGTGCAAACCCACAACTGCTAGTCTTGGGTTATGAGTGAGGTGCTCTTTTTTCCCCCCTCATAAGACTTGAACTGTCAGGAGGGATAATGTACCACCAAATCTTCTTGCTAACTTTGTAGCCTGCTTCAACAAATTCGTCAGGGAAGATAATATTTGACAAATCTTCCCTGAAACTTGATAATGCCCTACTAAAACCCAAAAAGTTTCTAGTCTTAGTACATTGGTGGGTTTTGGGCACTTTGTAACTACTTTCGCCTTTTGCAAATTAACCTTAATCTCATCCTTGGGAACCCCATAAGACCATTGCTTCTAACCAGTACTCATGCTTCTTGTATTTGCTATGTACTATCCACAAATGAACAGGATACTCATCTCTGTCTTTGGAGTATTTCAAGATATCTTTTATAAACACTACCACAACTTGTCTAGATTTGATCTCAAACTCTATTTATAAGATCCGTAAAGGCTGCGGGGCCATTGATTAGGCCAAAAGGCATCACAGTGAATTCATCATGACCTAAACATGGTCCATAGTGCAGTTTTGGTAATGTTTGCAGATATAATGCTAAGTTGATGGTACCCTGACCTCAAATCAATCTTATATACAACTCATGTTCTTTGCAATTGATCAAATAAGTCACCTACTTAGGGTGATAGGTATTTGTTTTTTTGATGGTGATCGTGTTCAGCTCTCTGAAAACAATACATAACCGCAAGGTTCCATTCTTCTTCTTTACAAATAGAACTACGCATCCTATGATGGCACACTCGAATGGTTTGATAAATCTCTTCTGTAATAACTCCTCTATCTGAAACTTCAGTTCTTTAAGCTCAATTGAGGCCATAAGACATGAGGTTTTGAGATAGATTAGGCACCAGGGATTAATTCAATCTCATAATCAATTCTCTTTGCGGAGCAGTCCCAGTAATTTTTTCAGAAAACTTCTCTGAACTCACAAACTATAGTGATGTCTTTTGCTTTTTCTTTCTTCGGTCAAATGTTACTAGCACAACACCAATACATAATATATCCTTGACATAAGAGCTCATTGGTTTTCATAACGGAATTTAAAGGACAAGATTTTTCATTTCTTATCCCATAAAACATATTTCTCTCCCTTGTTCATCTCTTGGAATAACTTAGGATAATCATAATCTATCTTGGCCCCATAAGTACACAACCAGCTCATTTCCGGAATGATATCAAAGTCTCATGAGTCAAAATGAATCGAAACTCCAGGGAATACTATCCCGCCAACTGTAATGGACACATGTTTATGGGAGGTAGAACACTCAACTTTAGAGTCGTTGGATAACTTGATTCCATAATTGGTTTCTGCCATCTTATTCTCAAGATTCACTTGCATGGTAGATCGTGTGAATATAAATGAATGAGTGGCAACTAAATCAATCAATACACAAAATGGTTTCGAAATTAAAAGAGAGCTTCAGTAACTACTGCACCAGAGGTGGCAGCTTCCGTCTTGCTCAACACATAAGCCTTTCCTACATCTGCGAGCCTTGAAAGTGAGAGCCCTTCTCTACAGCCTTCAATTTCAGAAACAGGCAGCGATGAGGTGCTCTGGGCTACCGCACTATGTGCATTTGTTAGTTCTCACTTAGCAATCCGGAGTATTGTGGTTAGTTCTTCTACAAATCTACTCAAAGTAAAGTCAGGCCGTAAGAGCCTATTCTTAACAATGTTCCACCAAATATCGGTTTCACCAGTTAGATGAAATGTTCCAATGTTCACCCTTTTATCACTTGGAACCTCTATTATAGTGAAAACTTTCTCCACTCCTCGAATCCATTCTTAAGGTTCCACTGGGTCATACTTTCGCTCTAGAGTTCTTTAGTATGAATCAGTTGAAGACATTTTTTTCATGGGGTAGTAACCCATTAAAATTTCTCATTGACGCAATCCAAATGCATGGCAAAGATTTTGATTGTCAAACTTAAGCTTTATACAAGTGATCTTCAACAGGAAACTGAGGTTGAATCGGCCAAAAAGATAGACACATTGTGTTCCCCTTAGCAATGGATTCCACAAGTTTGATAATAACTAACCTTTATGTAAAGCGTAGTTAAGATCTATCTTTGATACAAGCGTGTGACAAAAGTATCTTCTATTGACATGGGTGCAACCTAGCAGCAATTGGGCTCTTAAAAGTAGGAAAAGGTGGCAGAATTGATAAAGATGTAACATAAGAGTGAATGATGATGCAACTGGATGAGGAGATGCCACGAAGACAAAAAGATGAAGCCCCTGGTCAAAGTAAGGAGTATCCAACAGTTGATAATCCAACAAGGACAATGGCAGATGGTATGTTACCAAAAGGTGCAGTGAAATATTTTAAAGAGTAATGTCTACTTCACAAATAGAGGTGGAGTCAATGGACTGCTTACAAGAGTTTGGGTAATTTAAACAAGTCTTAAATTGCAATGGATTGAAGCAAAATGTCTCTCTAAAGTGTCCTTGGTTTCTCTTCTATGGAATAATCAGTAGTCAATGGTTTCAAAACTTATGTATAATAGAATGAACCTCTCCAAAATCCTACAATTTAGGGGATACTACATCAAGAACCCCCTATAGCTCACCTAGATGGGACTCTTGGGCTACAGAAGAAAATATTTGCAATCAATGAAGTATATTGAAGTAGTTGCCACTTGGATCCAAGAAACGCACAAAATGACACTCATATGATGAGGAAATATAACCTCAGAGTTGTAGCTACCCACTGACTTGAACAGTCTGAATCATCAGACTTCTAGGCTCAATTTCATTGACCACTAGTCTCCAAATGTGCTGCAACATAGGTCATTGGAAAGCTTACTTTTTGTACTTTGACATAGACTAACTAAAACATCTCTATCTAATGGAAGGCATAGGCTGCAAGTGGATTAAACTCAGACCTCATGCATTAGGATTCTGCCAACTTTGCAGAATTTGACTTGTCTAATAGTTTTGAATGACCAAATGACCTCTAATCCACTTGAAACTTGTTTTATATGAAAGATATCTCCTTAAACTTAAAGTCAGGATAGAAAATCCTTGCGTAAATCATGGTGATCATGGACAAAAGTTACATCAAGCTTAGTCCTTATGCACTTATCAAAACTATCAAGTTGATTGAACTTATGTATTCCGCCCATATGTGGTTTTCCTTATACATTTAACCTCAAAATGAAGCAAGGGCCTTTCATAGGACACATTTGTAACAACCCCCAACCCTAGAGCTAGGAATGTTAGTGATTCTTAAATTTTTGGGGTGAAACGGACAGAGTTTCGCCTATAAACTGGCCATTTTCCATACTTAAAGTCTTACATCACATCCCCTGCATTGAATAGAAGTATAAAAGAATATCAAATCAAGCTCAACGGCTACATACCGGAGATCAAAACTCTACGGGCCACATGCCCGGAGTACAAGGGTCTAAAAGGATGTCATACTATTCAGATGGGTGGCTCATATGACTATACTTACCTAAATGCATTGGAGCACTTTCAACTTGTTGTTCAAAATCTCCGTTAAATCTGCTGCTTGAGATCAAACTATATGTACTTTATATGGATTCATCTGACAAAGAAGAATATACGAGTAGAATATGTGTGAGATAAGCGGACATTACCAGTGTCATAAATCTCTAATGATATCATAATGATCTTCATTACTCACTAACTAATTTCTCAGTATCTTAACTCCATACTCCATATCCCATAAAGAAATTCTCAACCTGGCTCTGATACCAAATCTGCAACGCCCCCAAATTAAACATGATTCACTATTTGTATTTTACTTAATAATCCTCAATTATAATCTGATAAACCTAATGATAGGGGCGATACCACCATCCATAAAGGACAAGGCTTGAAACATGAGCACTATAAATAACATAGTTAAGCATAACCTCAATCACACACACTCACACATGATCATCCATTCACAATCAAGTGTTAACCAACGTAAGGTTTATAAACTATAGTAAGATCATTCACCATGTAATCTATATCCTCATGCACCGAAGAGTTCAAAATACAGCTTTAAAGTATGCATATACTGTATCACCACTGATTCATACAGATTTCCTTGCTCAACTTATTCTCTTCTGCTGCTTTGCTAGCATGAGGGCAATTCTCTGAGCATTTGCCTAAAACAAAACATGAAATACATTTCGAACTGTGAGCCGAAGCTCAGTACACGCATTCTTGAATTGTTAAATGATTATTGCAACACTGATTGGGCCCGCTTTGCAATTCATTTAAGGTCAAAACAGGGAATGAGATGAATATAAAACTGCATTGCTAATTATTATCTAATAGTGAACCCCTTGATACTGTTACAATCTATGGATAGGTGCACACC